>CM070101.1:13259467-13286967 GCA_036178185.1 Liparis tanakae | reverse complement strand
TTTATTCAGGGACCCCCAGACCTCTCCGGAACAAAACAGCTTTTAGCGCTACCATCTCTGCTTCTGTTTTCGCAAATAGCTCTCTCTCTCTCTCTCTCTCTCTCTCTCTCTCTCTCCCTCTCCTCTCTCTCTCCCTCTATAAAAATAAAAAAAACAGTCTGTGAAAAGAAGTGAAGCTGTTGCAGCAGCACATTAAGTCATTATTAGGTGCATGTTATAAAAGATAGCTTTTTCTTGTGAATAATATTCACTCTCAATAATAAATCATGCATAAACTTACTTGTTTATTTATGTTGGTTGATTTGAGTCATTTAATTCACTCCAAAAGTATAGACGAAAGACAAATAACCTTGTAAAAATGACGATACGAATACATATTATTATCATTATAGAAATACAGTTGACCCGATGTTGATCCAAATTAATAGTGAGGGGAAATAGACATGCACTGCCACTTATACACTCCGGGAAACCATCACCGCGTGCGCGCACTTATTACCACTTAATCTTGGTCAGATTGTGGTTTTTAAAAAAGTACCTTTATAACACCCTCGGGAGAAATATTGTTTTCACTGGCTCTCTCCTTCTGCATTTGGGTCCAACTGTAATAAATATGTCAATAAATACAGCCATCAGTGCGCAATGCCAGAGCGCATTATCAGTCTTGGGCATCGAGGTGTGTCGCACTCGACCCAAAAAAGGAGGCGGGGGGTTAAAGGGGGGAAGGGGGGGGGGGACATGAGTTTGAAATAAATCCACGGGTTGATCCACCTGGACTGGGCCGCGATAAGAGCAGCCTGTTAACCGACGCGTTTCCTCTACACCTCATCCGAGTTTTCCTTTTCCAAACACGCGCTCCTTTAATGTCCCGGCCTGTTTTTCCAGCCTGCGCGCACCGACGGCACCCGGGGGAGCCGAGGCCAAATCAGCCACCGGCCAGTGAGGGAGCAGGGGGCCGGGACACCTGCTCTGGAAAACACACTCCAGACACTAAACTTTGCTGACTTCGTTGCATTTCGTTCGTCCTAAAAAACACTTGCTTGCGACACGGAAAAGAGACTCGCCTTTTCCCTTTTGGCATCTGACCGATGCATATATGGAAAATAAGATTTTAGGATCCTGTTTGTGCAGAGTATTTATTAAAAAAAGGAGAAGATTCTGCGTGCAACAGATTAATCGGTGAAAAGCTGTAAAAGAAACAGGAAAAAAGGCAGAACAAAGCACGATGATCTAAAATAATAAATAGTGCATGAATAACTTTCTTCTTTTTTGGCTTCAACACGTGGACAGACTGATTCATCATTAATACTAATAATAATGCAAACACATATATATATATATATATATATATATATATATATATATATATATATATATATATATATATATATATATTTATGTTTGTAATTCTTATTAAACGATAGTTATAATATAAACGAGTATAATGTATTGCATATTGCATGTGTTTGAATACAACGTTTACGCTCTAATTAAAGAAACGCGGATAAAGCGGATGGACGTGTCGATGAAAACATAATTATCTTATGGAGAGACACATTTTTATTGCACACTTTTCCCATTTATATCACTAAATAATTAGTTTATACACCGGTTGTAAAGATCGAAGCATGAATATATTTGCAGAACGCAACACTGCAGTGTGTTATAAATATTACAATGTGTAGGAATGATCTGCCGTCATCGTTCCATAAATCAGAAGCGTCGAACAGGTTTATTCTGTGCAAAGGATCAGATGTCCGTGTCCGGAGGGTTCAGCCTTACAGGTGCCGAAGCTCCAAAGGGAGAAGAAAGTCTAATAATTCACTGAAATAAAAACGTTACGGTATTTTCTTTTGGTCGTTTATATTTACAATCCTTTTAACTTGATATTCAATGTTCTGATGACAGCGCAGTCTTTACGTATGTTCAGCGGCTGACTGCAGATCCACTGACAGACGTTTCGTGATGATATTCGGCTCTTCGCTGAGCGGTTCACAAAGAGACGTTTAGCTCTCCTCAGATATTGGCTTGACTGGATAATCTGAATTCCAAAGCAAAGCTCCGAGCTTCTGTGCTGCTCTGCTTGTTCATATACATTCGACTTCGCTGCAACCAATGAGAAAACTCTGCACGTAAATATCTCTACATGCCACTTTGAACCTCCTATTCCCAAGTGACCGACTCCTGCTTTTCCCTTTGAGAAGTCCAAATGTAAAATGTGCAACAATAACAAAAACATGTACATATGATGTTTGAAATTCAAACACGATCCGCGTCGTAATTAAAACATATTAAAATATAAACAATTAAAAAGTTGTTAATAATTACATATGATTGAGCTTGAAGGAATGTGAATGCGTTTTAATAAACTCTCCTAAAACATAATGGAAACATGCATTAACACAAGCGTTTAAAAAGTCCTTTCTTTAAAATAGAAATAGACAATATAATTGAAACTTTAACGGCTGTAGACGGCTGTAAACATGTGCATTAAAACGGTCTCTGCCTTAACAATTCAATTAATGCTGCATTCATCTTTTTTTAAACGTGTTTTTCTTAAATATAGTGCAACTGAGATAATCTCACTGGATGCCAAATACATGAATTTCCTTAGCAGCTATGAGAAATGTCTCTTATTCAGATTTCTTTCCAAAAGTAGTTTTAAATCTCTTAGAATCAAACTGAAACTCAAACATTAAGCATAGAAACCCTCCCCTTCAACACATGAATATGGTCATAAACAACATAAGCTGACTATGTGTTTTATTGCAGATGTTGGTATATAGGCCTATATAATGTCAAAGTGCGTATAACGATTCTTACTCGCGCTGTCGGTGATTTAGGAAGAAATGGATTAGTAAGAGTGGTATTCCCTTTCTTTCTTTCTCACTCTCTCTCTCCTCTCTCTCTCCCTCTCTCTCTCTCTCTTTAGTTGCACGCTCAAGTCCCATTCTGGTCAAGTTCAGTGCGCTGTTCTCCGGACCGGACGAACGCTTCTTATTGGTGGGCAGCGGCCGTTACATCACACCGCTGGTGACGCGCACGTCTTCCTGTTTCCTTCAGCGGTGTCTTAAAGTGAATCTTAGTGGCGGAGGAGCGCTCCAGCATCCAGTGCGCCGCGGAGACCCACACGCGCAGTCTCTCGCTCTCTCGCTCTCTCTCGTCCTCGCTCTCTTGTACTCTCTATATGTCTCTCACTCTTTTAGTCACAGCAGAGGATAGAGGAAGAGACCGCCGTGCAAGAGCTCTTTTCATCTTCTATACTTTTCCTGTTTCGGTCCTTTCGCTCGCGCGGCTGACTTTACTCCAGCTCTCCCTTCTTTGAGAAATTGTTCCATCCCGGTAGCGAACAATCCGCTGAGCTCTGCGTCATTTCTCTTGCTGTTTCGCCGTCGGGGCTCAGGTTGTCCCCTCTTCGTCCAAAGGGTAAGTAACCTTGTCCTCCGATACCTCCCGTCCTCTGTTGTTCTTGTTCTGCCTCGCCGGCTGACGGTTATGCGCTAAAATAAATAAATAATAATAATAAACAAATCCAACATAACGGACGGGGGGGAATCTCTTTGCGATGAACCGCTCATCGTGTCTCGTGTAGACGTTATTTGCTCCGTTTCGCTCCCCGCATCGTGCTGTGTGGTCCGAGTGGCGCGAGCAGCCCGTGTTGTGTGAGGATGATGTGCGCACGGGCAGCCCGACCTTCCGCATCAGAGCCGGGAGCCAGTTGATTTTCAACTTTTCAAAGTAAGTTGGGCAGTGTGTTTTACAAAAAGGAGATTTTAGACTGGAACTGAGATTCAGCTGCGTTAGATCTCCAGTGCGTGTTGGAAAACCCTGAATATGCAGTTTCTTCGTTATTGTCTTTGTCCCGGGGGCTATACGTTTTATTCTAACGCCTCCTTCGTGCCTTTTTTATCAACTTAAAGTCCCTTTCGGAGCGTGTCAGTCCTCCTGTTGTGTAGTTTCGGTGTGTCTCTTTCTACATTGTGATAAAACGCAGCCAGTGTTTTGTTGTAAGTGTAACTCAGTCTCTCAAAGGTTTTGATAGTTTGTCCACTGACCATGAAATAAGTCCAGAAACCGCCAGATCTCCTTTATTGTCTTGTAATGTCAATGTTGTTGTTTACCTCCTAAAAGTTACAACTGTGTGTTATTTGAATTTAAAACGAAGTTTCAAACTTTATTTGTTGATTTCTTCTTGTTTGCTGCTTTTCAACCGAAATGTTTTGAAGGTTTAAAGTTTGATAGTTTTTAAATGACAATGTGTTTAACGTGAAGAATCAGTTTTAAAAAGACAACTGGATGATCTTTAAGAGTTCAAACAGACATCTACAGCTCGTTGTTTATGTGTTTAGTTCATACAGCTTCACATTGTTGAAAGGTTTTGAACGAGAGAAAAGGAGAGAGAGTGAGAGAGTGCGCATGGGCAGTGGGAGACAGGTGCTCCGTCGGAAAAGACAGGTGCTAGTGACTATTTCAAGCTCATTGTTTAGGTCCTGAGGCGATCAAGTCAAGTCAGTTTTTTTGGGGAGATGTATCACCTCTTGTCTCAACTGTTGATGTGACTGTCAAGATTTGGGCCAAAGCCATTTATCAAAAATAATGCCATTTAAAAATACGGTGTGTGTGTGTGTGTGTGTGTGTGTGTGTGTGTGTGTGTGTGTGTGTGTGTCTGTCTGTCTGTCTGTGAAGTGTAATTATGTTTTTCTTTATTTTCAAATTACTTTGAAGCTGCGGTGATGATGTAAAGATGATTACAAAAAATGGTTAGAACAAGCACATAATCCGATAAAGATAATGTGTTGAATTCAGTTCAGTGTTTTCTGCTGTTTGTCTACACTGAAACAAACCCTTCATGTTGACGTCATTTCTTGGCTTTTGTCTAAGAATATCACATCAAAATTAAATGTATATGAATCAGTCATTTGACATTTCTGTAAAAAAGAAGGAACACAAATCAAAATGTGTATAGCTATACATCAGTTTTCTTGAATTGAAGTACGGTTTCGGTATATTAAATAAATAATGCTGTATTTGTTATATATATACATATATATATATATATATATATATATATATATATATATATATATATATATATATATATATATATATGTGTATATATATATATATATATATATATATATATATATATATATATATATATATATTAAAACTATTTTATATATATTTTTTACAAATCCACTGAGTCTTAAAAAGAGTTGGTGTTTTCCAAGTGTAAAAAATTTAAATTGTTGCACCACTTTTATGCCAATAAGAAAATGTAAAGAAAATATATCTTTCCGAGATTTTCATTGTATAAATTTGAGAAAGAAAAGCAAAGTTAAAACTGTTTCTGATATTATCACTCCATTTGAGATTGGAAGCCTCTGATAGGGCTCTGACTAAGACACTGCTCCACTGCTTACATAGCAGTATTGATGCAGGTCTGTACTGACAAAACGTTTTGCTTTCAGAGGGGCATTAGGGTTTTTGTAAGAGCGCTTTAAGTTGCTCCTTGCCAGAGTTGACCCTTATGACCTATTCATTTGAGCAGAATTAACTGCCCTTGCCAGATGAAAAGACAAACAAAAAACACAGAAGTGAGCTCACGCTGGCACGCAAATCAATAGGCTTATTTTGTGTTTCTATTATGTGTCAGCCTCCCTATTGCTTAAGATATGAAGACCATATTGATTAGTGTCAACACAGGACTTGCATTTTAAAATCACCCAATGTGTAAAGATGGTTTAAAATGACAATATTTTGTTGAATTGACCAAACCATTGTGCACTTACTACGCAATAGGATTCTGTAAAATGAATATAACGGCATGTGCGTTTCCTCTCCTACTTATTATTATTATTATTTTGATACTCTTAACCCTATTTATTTTAATTTTATTTTGAGAATTAATTGATCCTATGTTGGTTCACGCTGCACAAAAAATGTAAATGAGGACATGTACTTAAGTAATTATCATAATTTTATGCAGCTTTGTGTTCCGTGGGAACTGGTTCAGTGCCGCGCGACGTGTAGCAGGGGACGGGATAAAATGTAGGACTTTGCCCTGGAATGTCGGGCCAAGGCCTAATTCTTCCCCTTGCCCCTCTGTCACTGGCCTTACTGCCTAAATGTAATCATGGACGTACCCGTCCTCTAAGACACATATGTGGAGGTATTACCGGCTGGCTGCAGACAGAGCTCCTCCGTTTATATCCATAATGTGGACTAATGCAAGTCTCTTGAGGTCGATATATCCTGATTCATTATGTTTATCAAAAGCTGTCAAGCTTCTCTGTTTAATGATTTATTTGTATTTTCTTATTGACATGGACATGTCCTAACTGGGTGAGCGACTTTGATATTTTTTTCTCGTAGGTGAGTCATGGTTTTGTGACTCTTTGCCCACAGGTACTCACAGGATTTGATCCTTGAGGTTTGCGGGATATGGCCCAATAGCAGCAGCCCGTGATGCCGGACCATGACAGCGACTCCCTCCTGAACAGACAGACCAAGCGAAGACGTGTGGACATTGGTGTTAAGAGGACCGTGGGCAGCACAGCCTCCTCCTCCGCAGCAACCACAACAACAACCACTGATAACATTGCCCGCGCCAAAGCAGCCATTTTCAGTGCCATGAACTCTCTGAGCTCCCACTCTCACCACGGATCAGACACCGACTCCATGGAGTGCTCTGTAGTGCAGCCACATGGTGGACCTGGCATTGTGTCAGGCAGCGACAATGAATCCAAGTCCAATGTACTCCGAAAGCTACTGAAGAGGGCCAACTCGTACGAGGACACTATGATGCCTTTCCCTGGCACCACTATTATCTCCCAGCTTCTCAAGAATAACATGGCTAAAAATGGGGGAGGACCTGAGAGGAGAGAAAGAGGGGACAGGGGTGATAGAGGGGATGCCGGCTTCCCCGGATCAGGGCTCTCCAATGCAAGTTCAGATGCTCCCCAGGAGGATGCCTGCAGTAACTCCTCCCACGATAGCACCCCTCAAGAGTGCTTGTCTCCCTTTGGCCGTCCTGGCCTAGCCCCCTTTGAAATGGAGCGTCTCAACGATGAACACCTGCGTGCCAAGCGAGCCCGCGTGGAGAACATTATACGTGGCATGAGCCACTCGCCCAGTGTGGTGGTACCTGCCTCTTCCCGTCACGAGCGTGACCACGAGATGGACCGAGACCACGAGATGGATCTAGACTGCCCACCCCCTCAGTCTCAGCAGCAGGCCCCCAGCAGCCCGCGGGGAGGCGAGGTCTGCAGCAGCAGCAGCCGAGAGAACAAGCGTAAGCAGCGTCTGCCTCAGCAGCAGCAGCAGAGCTTCACCCAGCTGGTGTGCCAGAGGAAGGAGCAGAAGCAGGAGGAGCGGCGGCAACTGAAACTGCAGCTGGAGGACATGCAGAAGCAGCTCCGTCAGCTGCAGGAGAAGTTCTTTCAGATCTACGACTCAACCGACGACTCGGAACACAACGACCTCCACAATGAGCTCAACAACGACATGGGGAACATGTCCGAAGACAGCCCGGCCAGGTCCGACATCGGCGGAGACGACCGGGGGGGAGATGACTTGCGCTCTGACAATGAGATGTCTGACCTGGACCCAGGCCATTTCCTGGACAGAGCGCGGGCCTTGCTTCAGGAGCAGGCCCTGCTCGCAGGCCGAGAGAAGCCCAGAAGAGAGGGGCTCAGCCGGAGCAAAGGACCGGGAGGTCCGGGCTCCTCCATGCACGCTGAAGGCAAACAGCTGGCCGAAACACTGAAGCAGGAACTCAATTCAGCCATGACCCAGGTGGTGGACACGGTGGTGAAGGTGTTTGCCAAGCCTCCACGCCCTACACCCCAGCAAGCCTTCCCCTCACTTTCGATACCTCCTGAAAGATTCCCAACCGCCGTCAACGGAGACAACCCCAACTTTCACAGCGCCAACCAGAGGCTGCATAGCTTCGGCGATGTCATCATTCCCAATCCACTAGACTCCTTCACCAGCATGCCAGGGATGCCAGGTCCCACCAATGACCAAACTGAGGCATTACCCTTAATCGTGAGGAAGACACCGAGCGAGCACCACCACCACCACCACCACCAGTCCTCAGCTGTGGGTGCCCATGGCGGGCACCACCACCCTGTCCTTCACCCCTCCTCCCTCTCTGCCTCCATGGGCTTCAGCCCCCCATCTTTTAGACACCCTTTCCCACTGCCTCTCATGGGCTACCCTTTCCACAGTCCCCTCGGCGGGCCCACGGGTGGCTACCCAGGCAGAGACCGCTCCTCCCCAGACTCCATGGACCTGTCCCGGGAGACCACCAGCCTGAGGACCAAGATGGCATCGGCTCACCACCTGGGGCACCACCATCGCTCGTGTTCGCCAGCGCACCCTGGCAGCACAGCCGAGCTCTCCCTGTCCCTCATCAAGTCTGAGTGCAGTGACCTCCAGGACATGGCCGACATCTCACCGTACTCGGGCAGCAACGTATCCTTTCAAACAAAAATGGTGTGTTTTGAGGGTGTGGTTGAAAGACAACGATAAGTGAATGTGTTTGACGGTGATGTGGTGCGGTTCATGTGTGTGGAAGCCAGATAAAAAGATTTCAAGTGGTAATTCCCTGTAGAGACAGGTGTGAAATATCTGAACCACAAAGAGTTAAAAAATCAAATCTTTTTCAGCCCGTTTGAAACTAGCCTAAGAAACTGCGAAATTGTTGATGAATCACTTTCCCTCCCACTGCTGTTCTCTCATCCATTGTACTGCATTGTTGTATTTATTTTTACACTCGTACCTCTTCCTTCTCGCAGCACCGTACAGCCTTTTCTTCCAACGCCAATCCTAAGTGCTTTAAAAGCTCTCTTGTCACATATCACTTACTCACGAAGATTAGGTCCCCGCGACATTTACTGCCCCAATTCCTTTTTATAAAAATGGCCTGAAAGAACAAGGAGGGAGATGGCGTCCTGAAACTTGGCACACAATGGTGTTATATAGCCTCCCTTATAGTTTAACCCCGGTGCGCCCCAATCATGCCCTGCGGATAAAGAAACTATCCCCTATGGGAAGCTCAAATTGAAGCCCCCGGGGGATTCTGGACTAATAGCTTAAACCGATCCCTTCTCTTTTTCCCCTATACCTTCTTAGTTCTTTAGTGTGCAACACCTCCTAACTCTTATGAAAGTTTGATTCATGTCACACTGTCCTTAGAAAGCTTTGTCTTCAAGTCATTAACATGCATTACATGCATACGGAATGACACCATCAGTCTTTACCTGTTGGGGCTTTATTAGTTAAATTAATGTGCATATATTTAACAACTTTGGATGCCTTGTCCTTGTGGTTGTGAGTACCTGAGTGCCTAGCCTTTCTCTGAGTGTGTGTGTGTGTGTTTTTGCGTATGTGCGTGTCACAAAAGGTTTGCCTGAGGACTCGGTAAAGATGTATATTTATGATTGCTTGTGTTTTCTCTTGTGTTCCTCTTATCATCCATCGCTGTTGTAAAAGGCCCACAATCATTGTCGTTTCTTTTCCCTTTTTTTCATTTCATAAAGATCTGTCAACAGCCCGGGGGGCCCTTCGGCTGTTGCTTGGCAGCCAAATACTTCTTTTTTTGTTTTCCCTCCCTCCATACCCCCCTCCTCCCTGTCTTTTCTTTGAAGCAGACGTTAACAGGTGTTTGCAGCGAGCTGTTTATCTTTCATTACCTCGCCTTGTCTTGTCTTCTGACCCAAGGGTGAACGCTTTCCAGAGATCCATAATCCTTTGCTTCTACGGGCTCCCGATGGAGGGATGAAAAGAGAAAAGGGAGAGAGAGACATACAGAGACTGAGAGAAAGTAGAAAACAATCAAACAATAACCACACATGCCAGATGCTGTGGCTTTCATTGTAGCGTTTATACATTCAGGGTTTAACAGATGTACTCCCCTAAATGGAAAGAAAAGACAGAACATTTATCTTTTATTTTTTTAAATTATCACAGGTTTAGGAAGTTTATCACTTAAATGATAGAGCTTTGTACATGTATTTTTCTATAATAATTAATTTAGCCAATTTAGTTTATTTGCATTTCTACTCTCTCGTTTTAAAGCGTGTTCCGTTGATGTCAGAATTGTTATAAAATTCTGTAGCTTTTCTTTTTTTTCTCGGCGCCTCGGGAGCCAAAGACAGCTTGTCAGACATTTTGCGAGGTGTGTTCAAGTTCACCAGCTCTCTGCAGCGTCGTGGAGCAGATGGCTGCTATCAGTTTCCTCGTTTGTTCTCAGTCCGATTCCAAATATTCTCGTCCTTACACCTGGAATTAGGACGTGGAGTAGCTATTTTCCTCTCATGACTTTGGGTTTTGGGGATGTGTTGTGAGAATGATGATGTCTTGTCGGATGTGGCAGTGGAACAGTGGGCCACCTGGTATGAGTGCACCATCATGACAAAATAATAGCCTTGCACGCCACCCCTAAGTCCAATCACAATTACATTTGCAAGCTGTGAGTGAATTAGAGATGAAAATGCCTCATCAGGAGATATGAAGCTTCTTAATTGTCGTCTGAAGGGAGGTGATATTGTGTTTATGGCTGGAGAGGTAAAACCTCGACGTCTTTGTTTTAAAATCATTTTTAATTTCAGTGATAAGGCCAAAGCGATGCTAATCCTAATTAAAAAAGCAAAAACAAATTAATCTAAGTGTAAGTGCACAGCTTTCATAGCAAACAAATCCCACCTTGCCTTTCCTGTAAAAAGAGCTCTCTCTCTCTGTCCCTCCCTCTCTCTGTCTGAGGATCCATTGTATCCCCTCCACTCTGAGCAGATGGTGTGGTGTGGGGAGTGAAGTGCTGCTCTTTTGGCCAGGCCCGACAGAGTAACACCAGTCTGCCAGGGTTTCCCCCACAAGACCCTCGCTGCGTATACAACTAAGTCTCTCTCTCTCCGCCTCGCAGACAAAGTAGCCGTGGTTTTTAAGGAGCCCAACCCAGTGCGGTTCAGCGTTTGCTGGCTTTGCTGCGTAACCCTGAGGCCAAGGGCAATCCAATCGAGCAGCTGATGCCTTCTTCCCACTCTATAGTTACAGCTACATCTGGACACTTGACTGATTTTAACGATCGCAGCCACCCCCGTAGATCATAAATAATGTCACGCCATGTATTTTGTCCACTGGAGTGTAAACAGTCTTCATGAAAACTTGGGGCTCTATCTTCTGTGTAATTTAATGGGCCTGTCTTGCTCCTGCTTGATGAACACCCTTGTTGGAACAGCCTGAGGTCTTAACATGCGGCCCGCCCCCCATCCCCGCTCCCTTTACAATGTCTTATCCTCCAGATTGATATTATCAGATGCATTATACGGCCGTTAATTCACCATGGAAATGGCTTGGGCCGTTCAGTGGCGCAGATGTGTTTCAGTCCCCCCCCCCCCCCCCCCCCCCATCACTGGCTGAGTCGAAAGCCTCAGAGCCCCTCTTCTCCTTCTCCTCCTCTTTCTTTCTGCTCCTCCAAGGGTTTGGCAGCAGCAGCAGCGAGGCTGGGGGGCAGGGGTGGAGCAGAGGGAGGAGGAGGGGGATGTAATTGAAGGTTGGAACCATACTATCCCTCAAGGTGCCCCCACCAGCCCATCTCCGTCCTCTCTGCTGCTCAATCCAGGCGATCCATTAGGAAGACGAGGCCTCTGACATGTATTTGAATACGGCCGATGAGAGAGCGGGAGGGTTTTCCGTGTTGCTTGAGCCGGGCTTTGGGACCGTCTCCTGGACCTTGTTTCGCCACTGATATGAAGCCAATATCAAACAGTCATATTCAGGCCTGGCATGAGTTGTCGCCAAGCCATTAGGCCTTCTTGCCCGTCACTGGCGTTAACTGCTGTCTTTGTCTGTGATATGCAAATGCCTCCCTTTTTCTTCTTCCTTTTTTTTTTTTTTTGGGTGTAAGCAAAGGCGTTTGCTTGCTTTGACTGTGAAATGAGCCTCCTTATGTAAAAGCATCGGCTGTCGTGCTGGCCGGCGTTTTATTTACCGTGACACTCTCACACCTGATACGGACGATGCTAATTGCAAGCAAATGGCTTTGCTTTGGTGCACTGTCTTCAGCCCCCCCCCGCCCCCCCTCCTCCTCCTCCTCCTCTTCCTCCTCCAACCTCCAGCAGCCCTGCATTCACGCCTGAAAGGAAATTTGGTTACCCATCATCCAAATGAGGACATCTTGCCAATCTTACAGCCAATTATTAGCGCGTACATATTGTATTTGGGCTGACACCATTAGCTACATTAGCTTGATCTGCCATTTGTTGTTTCCCTCCAAACATATGTTAATGTCCTTAATGGGAGCGATTTTCAGATCCAAGAGGGTCTCTCTCCCAATCATCTGAAGAAGGCCAAGCTCATGTTTTTCTACAGCCGCTACCCAAGCTCCAATATGCTCAAGATGTTCTTCTCGGATGTCAAGGTAAGCCAAACGTGTTCTTCCTCTTCATCCCTTGTTTTAGTATACAACCTTTGTCATCAGTGTTCTTTTTAATCCACACACCTGTCTCTGTTCAGCTCATTCGTATCTTCATTTCATTGAGATGGTGACTTCTTTTGCTGCATGTAACACGTGTAAAGATGGATTACACTTTGGGTACATTTGTTAATGCACCTGCCTTAAAAGGGGACGTTTGATTTATTTATTGTGATGTGCTAGCTTCAGTTGCCGAAGATAGCTTGTGCTTTTTTCTTTTTTTTAACTAGGCCCTTTCCCTCACTAAGTTATGGCTTTATGCAAAAGATAAAGGAAGAGGAAGTTGAATGGGTTTTCATGAGGGAGCTGAAGAGGCTATGAGTATTAGCAGGATGAGTAATAGAGGGATAGAGAGGGCAAAGAGGAGGATGGAGCCTAGAGACGGAGGAGTGGTTATACGAGCAGGTGTAGGGAGGATGGTTTGATGGAGGGAGGGTTGAAAGAGTCCGTTTAGGGAACATGGCAAGGATGAGGGATAGCTCTACTGGGATTTTAATGAAGGAAATTTCGAAAACAAAGCACAATATGTAAGCTCCACACAAAAAAAACAAGAGGAAGAACAACGACACAATAGCCGTTGTGGTGTGGGCGGCCGAGTTTGTTGGTGTTGTTGTTCTGTGTCCTCTCGGACCATACGGAGGGGTAAACACTGTGACATATCCAGGCCATCTTATTCAAATCAGAAGATAAAAGTCCCCCCCTGTTCCCAGCTGCCCCCTCTTCAATGCTGTCGCTCCCAATCATAGGGTCATATGATTTCTCTCTCAGCACATTATTGGTCGGGTGGAAAAGGAGGATTAGATGTTGGCAAAGCGGGAAGACACCTGCACATGTTGATTTGTTACAAAGTCCTCAATAGTAGATTATCCCGCTGATTTAACATTTATGTTATTTGCCGTTGAACAATTCAGCAGCAACATTGCGATTTCACTTTGAGTTTTATCATTTTCACTGACTAAGCGCTCCCAAGGAGGTGGCCTCTTCTTGGTGGCCTCATCAGATACTTAAACAAGGTCAAGACTGTTGAGGGGATTATGAGGCACATTAGTTTGTTTTTGTTTTCAGTCGAGGACAATAGACTCAAGCTGGAAGTTAACAGACATGTATGGGAATGAGACTATCTAATTAGATGCAGCCAGGGCGGCCTCTTAGCGAGTGGCTGTCCTCAGACAAAAGTCTTAAAGGCTAATCAGGGCTCGACTATTTAGGTCTTGACTGTCGGGAATCTAATGAACGTGGGAAGTGGGCTGCTCTAATAACTGGGGGGCGCTGGGGCTGTTGTTCCCCTTGATTAGGCTCCTTTAAGACTCTTTTTGACTTTTGATGTTTATGAAATGTTTTGACAGATTTCTCCAGAAACCATTGTTAGCGCTGCTCATATCATCCCTCTATCGCTGTAAGACGTCTTATTATCATTGCAGATATTGTTTTGATAAAGGGTGATTAACTATAACAGATTAATGCACAGATAGAATGAAGAGATTAATAAGATCAGCAAAGGTTATTGCCTTTGTAAAGAGATACCGTGTGTGTTCTGTGTATTAATTATAGGTGTGCACCTTCATGTATTGATTATTGTATATATATATATATATATATATATATATATATATATATATATATATATATATATATTTCTCATTCTTAAGCAAACACCCTCTCTATTGCTCTTTTAGCGCCAAGCTTCAGTTTTTGGGCCAGTCATGTGCCATGGAGTAGCAGAGGTCAGGAGGGTTTTCCCTTTTCTATATGTCATTCCTTCTCTTTTCTTGTTTTTTGCTGATGGTGTGGCATGGTATGTGTGCCTCGGCGGGGCCGGGGAGAAAGAAAAGCCAGCCGCTGGATTTTGAGTCGCGGCAGTAACAAAAGCCTGCTTTCCAGGGCCGCTTTTTGTGTGCAGTCAGCCAATAGGCAGCCGGAGATTATCTCCCACAATTCACCCCTGCGAAAACAGGAAACGTCAGAAAGCCCTGATGACTGTGAAGGGGCTTACGAGAGAGAGAGAGGGAGAAAGAGGGAGAGAGAGGGAGGCCCGTACAGGCTTCTCTGTCTTTCTGCTCTCCTCTCCGGTTGTTCTGGACGTCGCTCTGCAGTCTGAGGTCATCCGTGTGCTTTCTGCTCCGCTGCTGACCTCTATGTCAGAGAAAGTGTTGGCCAGAGACACATTTTATTTCAATAAACAAATGATTTAAAAGTAAAAAAATGTCATCCCAAACCAAAAGACAAAACTCTTACACCAAGTGTATTCCACACGTTGATAAATCATCCCGTGTGTGTTTGCTTCCTCTCGGTCAAACGCCTGAATACCTTCGGCAGGCGACTAATATAGTTTAACCAAGGATACTTGAGTGCTTTCCTATTCTGGACTTAAGTATGCGCCTTTGCAGGAGAAGCAGCGTGTGAGTGTGTGTGTGTGTGTGTGTGTGTGTGTGTGTGTGTGTGTGTGTGTGCCTGCACCCCTTTCTATCTTGTGCTGTTAGCACTAAGCGCTGACCTTTCACAGGCTCTTGAGTGTGAGTGTGAGAAACACACTCTCCCTGTCTCTCTCTCATCTGCCTCTCAGCCTGGCGCTCACACACACACACACACACACACACACACACACACACACACACACACGTACATGCTCGAACACACATCTCTTTCTCCCTGCATCTGAAGCCTGCGCTGGCTGACCCCTGCCAGCTCTGATTAAGAGGCTGCAGTGATGTGCTCCTTTGAACCGACTCCCTCCTTATACTCCCAACACCCTCGTCTTTAGCCGCTATCGGGGGTCTCCGTCCCCCACCGGCAACTTAATGAACCAAGACTGCTGCAAGCTGCAGAGGGACTTGCCCAGATTGAGTCCCTGAGCGTATTTGCTGCTCCACATATATTATAATTGTGGGTATTTACCTGCATGCACAGTAAATATTGCATATTTTGTGTACTCTGCGCTGTGATTTAGCCGCAGTTCAGATGCACGGGCCCTAATACGTCTTCTCCCGAGCTGTCCGTATAATAAAGTAATCCTTGTCCAAATGACAAATCTATCCGTCACTCTGCTACAGTGACACCAAAGGTCTCCCGCATGAGCGATGGCAACTCTTTGGCCGACTTTAATCTCAGTGCGTAGCGCTCGAATCTCGAACGACGGCAATCCTCTAAAAGTAGATATTCACACACACACACACACACACACACACACACACACACACTGACGACTTCGACGAAGCGGCGTTGTTGTGTCACACTGTCTGCTGTGTTGTGTGTGTGTGTGTGCTTAAGAATAGCCGTGTGCAGCCGGCGTATTTGTAAGTGTCAGTAGTTTGTTTGTTTGACACTGCGATGTCACGACCCCGGCTTGCTGACTGCTCACGTTCCGACCTTCTGCCCCCCCCTCCCCTCCCTCCCCCCCTCCCCTCCCCCCCCCCATCAGCGAAACTCCATTGTCCGACGACGCTGACCTGCGCCCGTCCTCCTCTCCTCCCTCCCTCATTTTCAGATTTATGCTTACCCTGCACCATGCTAACCCCCCCCCTCCACACACACGCACACACACACACACACACACACACACACACACACACACACACACACACACACACACTCTCTCAGACCCCCCGGGCCAAACAATGTCAGCTGACTTATTCTTTTACACTCCACCATTATGTCATCTGCCGATCATTCCAGAAAGACACATCCCCCCCCCCCACCCACTCTAGCCCCGTCCCACCTCGGTCCAAACGCTATCCGTCGCCTCGCCCACCCATCTTCGCGCGCTTGCGTGTTGTTTGACTTCCATCCCGGATGGCGAAGAGTGTGCGCGCATGTCTGTGCGTGTAGTCGAACAATAGCCGGAGCCTAATCTCCATGTCAAAACCGCTCCGCCTCCCCAGCGAGCAGTCCGCTTAGCGTTTAGTAGCGTTTTGTCCCCCCCATTCTTCCAGCGCCACAAAAAGAGCAGAGGGGAGGGAGGAGAGAAGGCCTGTGCGTGTGTGTGTGTGTGTGTGTGTGTGTGTGTGTGTGTGTGTGTGTGTGGATGAAGGGTGTGGGGGTGATGCTTCGGGGTATCAAGGTTTCACAGGGTAGAATTTGGAATTGATGAGATGTCATTTCTTCGGGGATCACCGAGGAGACGTGAAGGTGTTCGTCGTGTGTTTTCAGGGGATCGATCCGAGGTCGTGGTGGGGCGTTTTCGGGGCAGCTATCCCGAGCCCCCCGAGGTCCTTATCTAGCGGCGTGGATGTTTAGACAGTGTGTTTTCACGGCTGAGACCAGAGCGGAAAAAGATCCGGGGCCAGCCGAGGCTCCTAATAGGTTTAGCTCGCCCTATTGAGTCCAGCCGAGCGGCACGGATCAGATAGCCACAGCCTTCCCTCCGCGGCGCTTATCGTCTCTGTCTCTCCCCGTCTTTCTTCTTTTCTTTTTTTTTTTGGTCTTGTTGCTCTTTTTTTTCTCCTTTCTTGCTGCCCTGAGAGGTGCGTAGAGGGGAGGAGAATCGGGGTGTAATTGGTGAACGGGGTTAAGTACATGTTTGAGCCCCCTGCGGGCCGGGGCGCTTCAGATGATGACTTAATCGTTTTTCTGGTCAATTATGTGTTTTGCGGTCTCGCCCCCCCCCTGCCTTTCCCTTCTTCCACCTCTCTCCCCACTCTCAGGGTTATGATAGGGGGGAGGTCTGCTCCCAGTGGGGAGGATGAACCACACACACACACACACACACACCCTCCCCCCCTCCTGTGCGCTGTCTTCCTTAATGTCTCTATTATCACCCCTCTCTCCACGACCTGCGTCTTGCTCTCGCCTTTTATCTCCCTCTCGGTTTTATTCGCTGCCTTTCAAGTCATCGCCTCACGTCGCACCTCCCTGATGTGAAGCGGCATGCATGTCATCCCCACACGTCTTCTCAATCCGATGAATTAATAAGGTTCAGACGCGACAGTCTTTACTCGACGTTGCCAGCATGAAGACGATTTACAGATTCCATTCATGTTTCTTTCTTTTGATTGAACGCTGACCACCTAAGCGACGCCAACTCCTCTTCCTCTCCTCCTCACAGTTCAATCGCTGCATCACCTCCCAGCTGATCAAGTGGTTCAGCAACTTCAGGGAGTTCTACTACATCCAGATGGAGAAGTTTGCCCGGCAGTCCATCAACGACGGGATCACCGGAGTGGAGGAGATGGGCGTGAGCCGCGACAGCGAGCTGTTCCGAGCCCTCAACATGCACTACAACAAGGCCAACGACTTTGAGGTAAACACCGAGACTTTCACCACTTAAACGGAAAATCGCCACATGTGAGAGAAGCAGCTGAGAGCTGCTTAAAAAACCCGTTACACCTGATACCTCGCGGTGGGTAGTGTGACACCGTCTCGCTGTGTCCTCGCCCTGACTTTTCTCTCTCTGCTGAGTTCAAGTCTCTTGTACATCCTGCCGCACCGGGCACGCTGTGCTTGATGTATAGAGACGACTGGCGGGTTTCACTGGACAGCCACGATGTGAAGGTCTTTGTTCTAAAGAGTGCATCACAGGTTGAACAGATTCGAGGAACTCTCCTCCAATGAGGAAGAACCCTTACTGACGTTCCTCTGCCTCTTCCTCACTGTTCATTTCCCCTCAGTGGCTCTTATTGTGATTGTGTGTGTGTGTGTGTGTGTGTGTGTGTATGTGTTTTTGAGAAACTGCATTTCACTTCCCTGTCCTCATGTGTTTGTCTTCCAGCTACTGTAAACCATAAATTCTCGGCAGGCAACTTCACCTTTAATATGTTTTCTTTTTCACACTTCTCCTTTTGTCACTCTGTGTGTGTGTGTGTGTGTGTGTGTGTGTGTGTGTGTGTTTTAGGATTGCCAGTGCTCTCTCAATGTCAGCTGACAATAGACCTTTAAAAGGCTTGTGTTAAGAAGGACCTGGAGTGATCTGAGGTTGTGTGTGTCTGTGTGTGTGTGTTGGTTAGAGGCATTGAGTCTATGTGTGTGAGTGTTTTGTTGTTGCTGCATTTCCAAGTGTCCTGTTCACCTCGAAGGGTACAGCCGTCCCTTGGACCGGCCTGGCATGCTGGCAAAGCACTTCTCCAGTGTGTGTGTGTGTGTGTGTGTGTGTGTGTCACTTTGAGGGGGGGGGGGGGAAATCTCACTGTTATCAAGGTTAAGCGTCCTACTGTTTTAGCGAGGGGAAGGGGAGAGAAAGAGGGGGAGAGGGGGAAGAGGGAGATGGATAGATAGGGGATAGAGGGGGAGAGCTCGGAGACAAAGGAGAAAGCGATGAAGGGAGGGAGAAAGGGGAATGGGAAGGGGAGAAAGAAGGGGAGAAGGAGAGTAGGGGGGGAAAGAGAGATGACGTGCAGGAGAGAAGTGCCCTTGCGAGCAGTGGGAGTTTTGCAGCGCTCACATTTAAAGTGCTTCACTCTCTTTCTCTCTGTTTACGTCTATCTCTCTCTGTCCGTTATTTGTCCACTGGGGCTCCTCTGTGTGCACCCAAACACACACACACACACACACACACTCACACACACACACTTCCCCACATCCATCTTCGGGCCTCTTGAGGGAGGCGTTGAAAGACTCTGGCAGGCAGAGGCACTTGTACATATGAGGTCTCGATAAGCCCAAAGTCCATCAGAGCACAAAGAAAAGACACGTTTCCTTCAGTTCAGCCGATGATGAATTTTTTTGTTTAGTGAGAGGAGAAAAACGTTTAACTCCAGAGTGACTCTTTGAAAAGTTGAGTTTTTTTCACCACCAATGATAAAAGGAAGGCACAGAGAGAAAAATACATTGTTAAAGGACAGCGGCAGTATCTTTTGTTCTATTTTTGGGGGTTTAATTTTTCCGTATCCAGTAATCAGGGTGTAGTTTCCTTGAGAAGTGTGTTTCTGTGTTAATTGCATATTATGCTCCGCTAATGGAAAACAATATGACACCCACAACAGGAAATAGAAGTAGATTATATCCCAAAAACATACAACGTCACACACTTGATTCTTAGTTGTCTTTAATTTTGAAGTTAAAGATGTAGACAAAATAAATATTTTTTAGGCCACATTTTTTTATTTCCTTCGCACATTATTTTTATTCATTCAAGCTACGCTCTATTCCTTATCAATAATCCAGAATCTATGAATACGCAAATATCTTTCTTTGCTTGATTCAAGATATCTCCAGACGACACTTGGTTTCCAGTTTAGTTGTGATGTTACAAAGTGGTATCACGTTAAACTCACATTTACAGTGAGCCCAGAGGAACCTCCCCCCTCAGCAGAGGTTATCAAACATGCAAACACACCATAAGTCAAGCATTGAAAAGAAGAAACAACAACAAAACACATTTTGGGACTTTCATTCAGCCTAGGTTTTCCTCTTTTTGAGGCATTAACATAATAAAAAGAATGAGGTTTGTACTGCGGAGCAATGGATACGAATGTAAACCGGACGGCACAATTATACATATTTTATACACACTGTATTACAAATAGAAATGAAGATTCTTAACATGTGCGTGACTTACATAACCGGTCACATAAAAAACAACATTGACAAAAACAACCTTTAAGAAAACGCCCTCACAAAAGACGCAACAGTTGTCCCAACGCGGCGTGACGAGCCGTCTTTTCCCCCCTAACAGACTTTTTTCTGTCTGAAGTATGAATTCGCCGTCACATCTCAGACAAAACCATCATTCTTCTGCTGGCACCAGGAAGCTGCTGTTGAAACCGGCTTGAGGGGAACAGCCTATTTGCATACATAAATGTGAAAATTTGCAAGAAGACAGACCGAGAGGACAAGAGTGAGAGAGGCAGGTGAATAAGTCTTCTGTTGGCCGAGGAGGCAGTGGAGGAGGGAGGCGAGGCGTTTTGCATAGGAAGGTTTTTTCTCTGGGCAGGTGTCTGAGATACAGGAGCTGATTAGAGTTCAGCACAAGGAAAATTTGCCCAGCCATGCAAATTCTAACCCCCCCGACAATCCAACCGCCTTGGTGAGCATGAAGACTCTGCGTGCTAAGTGTTTGTGTGTGTCTTTTCGGTGTGTGTGTGTGTGTGGGTGTTATTTGTGTGTGTTTGCGAGTGCCGGTGCGTGGGTTGTGTGTGTTTTTTATTTGCTGTTTGATGTTGGTGCGGGAATGGTGTGTGTGTGTGTGTGTATGACGTATGTGCGCGGACACATTTGTTATGTTTTCCCGTCTTATACGTGTGTGTGTGTGTGTGTGTGTGTGTGTGTTTGTGAGTCACAGAGGTAATGTGGAGATGGAAATGTACTGGATGTGAATCAAGATGCCCCCAAGGCCCTTTTCTGTGGATCTCTCCCCTTTCTCCTCCGCCTCCTCTTCCTCCTCCTCCTCCTCTTCCTCTTCCTCCTCTACCTGCCTGCACCACCACTTGAAACAGGAGCCTACGCAGATTCAGCAAGTACACACACACACATACACTTACACACACATACACACACACACACACACACACACAGTTTTCCCTTTGCCAGATTCTGCATCATCAAAGTTCCGTCCACCTTGGTGGCGTCTTTGGAATGAATATGTCCTCTGTTTCAGTGATCTCTCTCTCACACACACACACACACACACACACACACACACACACACACACACACACACACACACACACGTCTGTGGCCTTTCTTGTTTGATGCTAATCTGCTCTGTCACTGTGCTGGCCTAATACGCTCCCCATCTCCCTCCCAGCTCCTCTTTTGTCGCGATTGTTTCCCCTTTTCCTTTCATATCCCTCCTCCCTCACTCCCTCTCGTCGTTCTCTCTTCCTTCTGTTGCCTCTCTCCTTTCATTCTTTCATCCTCTTTTGCATGTCTTCCGCTATCCCCCCCCCCCCCCACTCTCCTCCTCCTCTCCCTCGCTTTTTTCCCCCCATTAGGAAGTTTTAATGGCATAATTGTCACATTCCTTCTGGCATAATGAACAGCAGCAGTAATTAAAGAGCTTGCCGTTAATTACCTAGACCCCGGCTCTACTTTCCTCTTTTCTCAGCCCCCCTCCCCCGCGCCCCCTGATCGCCTCTCTTCTTCTCTTTCTTCTCCACTTCTCATTCGCTCTGTCCGTCGCCATCAAAGTCTTCCCGAAACAAACCCGGCCTCCCAAAGCCTTGACTTTGAGCGAGCAGCGCTTTCATGTGAGGACTCAAGTGAAAAACCTTGCTCGGTGTCCTTTTCTTTATACTTCGCAGCCCCCTCTGTCTGTCTTTGAACCCCCAATGACAACACACATCATCTTTCATAAGACAGGAATGTGTGTGACCTGGTAATGGGCTGGAGAGAGGGAGAGAGAGAGAGAGGTGGGGTCTGATAGAGAGACAGTTTTATGATGGCTCTGGGAAACTCTCCGATTTCCATAAGACAGACTAGGCCAAGTTTCCTCTGTCAGTGACCACTCCTCCCACAGAGGACACAACACTCAGACACACACACACTCAGACACACACACACACACACACACACACACACACCTCGGCATTTAAAAGAGGAAGTCCCTATGATCTCCATGTGAGCGAGAGATACCAGCAAGCATGGTGAGAAGCCTTCGTTCGCACACACACACACACACACACACACACACGCACACACACACACACACACTCGCGGGTATCGTGTGTCCACCCTTATCAGCTGCTCTTTCTCCTATTGGAAAGATGTCTCACTCCTTTTGTCCCTCTTCCTCTTTTGTCTGTCCATCCGTCTGTCATCCCTCTATTTGAATTGATAACGCCCTCCCACGGACACACACTTCATCCACAGTGCTTTTTTTCCTCCCAGTTTTCATCCAAAGTGACAAAATAAATAAAGAAGACTTTTCAAAGTTGAAGCTCCCGTTTCTGTCGCCCCGCTTTATTCCCGCTCTTCCTCCCGTCGTCTCTCCGTCTCCCTCCCTCTCGTGTCTCTCTCTCCATCTCTCCATCCATTACCACAGCCACAGAGAGATGAGAGCAGATGCTGTCTGTCCAACCGCCGTGCCCCATAGCATTGTGTGCTTCACCTCTCCTTCCCCCCTCGCTCCCTCGTTCCTCCTCTTCACGTCCCTCTCGGGGCTCCATTTGTTCTCAACCCAGAGAGGCTAATGTCTATTTTCTCCTCCTCCTCCTGCTTTTCCCCTCCCTGTCTTGCTCTCCTTCATTCCTGTTTTTTTCTTTTCTTTAACGGACGGGGGGTTCTCACCGCGTAGCGCATGGTGTCTGTGTGTGTGTGTGTGTGTGTGTGTGTGTGTGTGTGTGTGTGTGTGTGTGTGTGTGTGTGTGTGTGTGGGTGTGCCTTTGACCCGGGTTCGACCTCAGGGAATTTGAGGTGAAAAGGTCACGGCCGTCGCACTGGATGCACAGGCAGAGACACCGATACAAACATGTGTAAACATACATAAGTAACTGAGAACACACACTTGCTCACAGGTGTGGTGTTTTCAGTAAAAGGCTCTAGGGTTCTCTTTGAAGAGCGATTGAAGACAAGAAGTGGTAGAAGATAGAGGGAGAAAGATGAAAAGCTGGCAGTATAGATTTAAGTTCAGAGCTGCCGAAAATACAACCAATACAATTTGCCAGTGGGTTTATGTCAACTACACGCACACACACACACACACACACACACACACACACACACACACACACACACACACACACACACACACACACACACACACACACACCTCCCATAACCTCGTATATGCTGTCGTTCCTCTATCGCTTTGGAGAAAAGGTTGAAGTACACCTAACTACATGTGCACGGTACCGTTTGTTACACAGCTGCTCGTAATAAGTACAGTACATGCTGTCCTCGTATTCCAACACGCAGCCGGCTTGTTAAGGCAGTAACGACGATCTGAGGAGAGGCGCCGTCTTAGGTTCATGTTTATCATTCTCGTGAACCGAATTTACAGATTTGGTGGATTACATAGGGTTCGTACGGTCATGGAAAACCTGGAAAAGTCATGGGATTTTATAATGGTCATTTCAAGGCCTGGAAAAGTCATGGAAAAAATGTAATAATAAAAGTTTTGGAAAAGTCATGGACATTTGTTATGATCACATGTTCATTTACATTGAGTTTGTATAATAATAATTAACATGTTTTTTAAAGAAAGATGCTCAAAATATAAGCCGGCGTGCGCTCTCAATACACAAAATGTTCTAAATTTTTCATGTTTTTACCGAGATTTCAGTTTGATCATGGACATTTGGTTTGAAGTCATGGAAAAGTCATGGACAAGTCATGGAAATCCATTGGTCAACATGTGTAAGAACCCTAATTACAGTTCAACAAGAAAATATGATACAAAATGTCAGATTGTTATTCAGATGTCATGAGACGTTTATGTGCTCATAGGCTGGAAAGTGATAGTTTGAGTTTTATTTCACTGAGATCGGGGAGACTTGTTCTGCTTCTTCAATACATTGGAGGTGAATCGTCCTCACAGCATTAAACACATCCAACCCTGATACTAAAGAAGATAAAATAATTCCGCCGTAATAAAAAAAAGCAAATAAAACCAAACCAAAAGAAGCGAGCGAGAAAAAAAGAAATCTGGGGTGAAGCAACTGTTTAAAAAAAAAACTGGTGACAAAACCATGACGTCACGCTACCCCACTAGTTATTCTTCTTCGGATATCGCCGCACAACCGTCGCTGTGCCGTGGGTATAATTTGCGACGTGTCTTTTTAGTTCCCTCCGTGGGTTAAGGAAAGAAAAGAATAGAGAGCGCCATCATCTGCTTCTCGCTGAATAGGACTATTGAGGGCCCCCGTTTGACGTGGCCTGACAGGCCTTTTCTTCACTACGTGGTGTGTGTGTGTGTGTGTGTGTGTGTGTGTGTGTGTGTGTGTGTGTGTGTGTGCCCGTGTGGTGTGTGTGAGAATAAGCCACTTCATTCTGTGCACTGATTAAATGACCAGCGCCGCGTGTAGAGCCCGGGGCTCAGAGGGTAGCAAGGAATCACTTAAAGAACGACATGATCCCCTCTCTCCTCTTTCTCACCTGCTCACACAAACATATCCTCTCGCTGCGCTCATCCAACGATTGATTCTCCTCCCTTTTTACCCCCTCCTCCTCCTCCTCCTCCTCCCTCCTCCTCCCTTCTTCTCCACTCTCTCCTCCCTCCTTCTGTCCCTGGTCACCTTGTGAGGGGCAGCCTGCTCTGTGGCACAGCTGCTGATTATGTCATTATTTCTGGATCATTTTGGTCTCCCTCCCTGTGTGTGCGTGTGTGTGTGTGTGTGTGCGTGTGTGTGTGTGTGTGTGTGTGTGTGTGTTTGAGCTTAATGAAGCGTGGCAAAGGAACTCATGCCAAAATGACCAGGGCGTGCATCAGAGCTGCAGATGTGTCAAAGCAACCCCCCCATTCACAGACACACACACGCACACACACACACACACACACACACACACACACACACACACACACACACACACACACACACATCCACTGCTGATGCCAAACTCTCCCTCCTTCAATTCAATCTGCAGTAAATTATATTTCTTTCTTCTCCTGCCATCTTGTTCTCTCACTTGCCCTTCCTTCCTTTCTCCTTCTATGCATCCTCCCTCCTTCATGGCAGCTCCTTGCTCCCCATCCTTTATTGTGTCTCCGCCCACCCACACCCTCCTTCTTCCTACCCTTCTATTCTTCCTCTCCCTGCCTCCCTCTGTTCTCTTCCTCTCCAGATGTCCTGTTCCTATCTTCCAGACTCCCTCACTCCTTTCTTTCCCTTCTGCCTCCTGCTCCCTCAGTCTCTCTGAGCCGGGCTGACTTCCTGACCTCCGGGGGCCCCATTACAGCGCTCTGTGACCCCCCTTCGCTTGGATCGCTTTCTCTCAGCCTGCGTCTGCCATACAAGCTCAGACGATGAATTTTTAAGTCTCAAAACAAGGGCTTGAACTGTGATGCCGGGCTTCCCCCGCTGCGTGCAATCCTTCTGAGCACAGATTATGTTTCCGTCCGTTGACTGAGGCGAAGAGAAGAGGTGGCAAGGGGGGAGGAAATACCTGTCAAACATGAATTTGCAGCTTGCGTAAGGGTGGGGGGTTGAGAGGTAAGTATAGATGGCGGTAGGAGCGAGGAAGATGGGATAGGAGAGCGACTTCATCAGTGGCTTTGACCCTGTCCTGTCCTTGACTCCCGAGGGGAGGTGCACCTTGAGAAGAGCCCATGTGACGCTGGTGCTTATGCTCACATACGCACACGGACACACACACACACACACACACACTCACAGTAAGACACACACACACATGAACATACACAACAGCCTCTCAAGGCTCCCTGTTCACAAGGCTATCAGTGGAGTGAGGGAGCGGGTGTTTGCTCAGCTTTGAGGCCGGTTTCCCGTCCCAGTAGCCTCCTCAGCTCAGAGGGAAACACACACTTAGCGGAGGAGAGATTTAAGGAATTGAGACGAATTCGGAAAAATTAAAAGTTTTGAGAAATGTAATAATATTAAATTAAATGAAAAACAAGGTTTACAAAGTGCTCTACAGATAAACAAAGCATAAACACAACTTAAATGGCGGCAAAGACCATACCATAAAAGCATTGAATACAACTAAAACCAAACAAATATAGGCAATTAAAATAAAAACATAAAAGGACGACATGACTTGAAAGCAGTTCTATAAAAGTGGGTTTTCAGAAGTGATTTAAAAGAAGTTATTGATTCTGCAATATGTAAGAACTTGGAAAGGACGTGGTGGAACGAAGGATCCACTGGGCCTCTGCCCGTTCTCTGGACTCTTCAGCCATGGCACAGTCTTATCAGCGTGGGGGGGGGGGGTAGGGGGGGGGGTAGGAAGAAAGGGGACATGGGTTGTGTTTGCCTAAAGTGACAGTGTGGACCAAGGGCTTATCAAGGCCTTTGTAGATTATTGATCAGAGCAGATACGCGAGGCACAGGGGCCTATGTTGTGAGAGTGTGTCCGAGGTTCGGGAAGCTCTGGCTCGACTCACCGAAATGTCACCGGCCTGCGCAACTTTTTGCTTTTTAAAACGTGTGTTTTCGCTGTCGGCAGAAGTGAGAATATTCTTAAGAGAAGACAAACAAAGACGAACCAATGCCAGATGAGCCCACCGATGGTGTTCAGTGCGAAACTAAATCTATAAATTCCCTGTCCCACACACATACTCACACACACACACACACACACACACACACACAGACAAATACAGTGAGTGAAAAGCATGGGAAGTGTTGGTATTCCCAGGCTGAGTTGGGGTTAGGAATTAACCTGGCTGGCAGCGGGGGCTTATGTTGTGTCCCTGCATTTCATCCTTCAAGGCTACAGCTCACGAGCACACACACTCACTTACACACACACAGCCTTATCTTCCAGGGTCTCATCTTGTTTGGCCAACGCTGTGCAAATAGAAGGTGCAATACATCTCCTGACAGTTCCCAAAAGCAAAGGGGAGAAACACGTTGGCCAAACAAACGGCTCAACCCTGAGTCACCGAGGGAGGAGAGATTTCTCAGGCTTTACCGGGACACATGCAAAGACACACACACACACACACACACACACAGTGTGTGTAACAGAAGCTTTTATCCGAGGGCTCGGGCCTCTGGCTACCTTTTTTTAAACGTTTGTCTAAGCAGTCTTAAGACAGGGGCCCTGAATGGCTCCCAGCGAGCCGTCCACAGGCTCCTATTGTCCTCCGTCATATTTTATTATCTCATCAAAAAGCAGGAAATCCGATTCCCTCTCTCTGAAAAAGAGCTTATCCTTCTGTCTCAAAGCAACCTGTCACGAGAGAGGGAGATGGAGCGAGGTGGAGAGAATGGGGGGGGGGGGGGAGAGCAGAGCAGGGGGAGTCAGTGAATGAGAGTGATTAACTGCCTCATCGCTGCCTCTTGTCAGAGAAGTCCCTCTTTCTTTCTCTCGGTTTCTTTCATCCTTTCTTCTTGATTGGTATTTACCCGACACACAGCACGACGCAAAGGTTAGGCAGACGTGTGTCGTACTGCTGCTTCTTTTCTCCCGCTTTCCCTCCACCGCTCTTCCTCCTTTCATATTGTGTTACACAGGGGGAAGAGCCACAATA
>CM070101.1:13064467-13254467 GCA_036178185.1 Liparis tanakae | reverse complement strand
ATAACAGTTGATACTTGAATATATCAGAATGCTGTCTAAAGTACAGGGTCGCTGAAACAATAGATAATTTAAAAAAACAAAGACAAATAGAAGCATTACTGGGAGGAAGATTATCCAAGAAGGGCAGAGAGGGAGGTGAATAGAAGATGAGACACAGTTCTTTAATTCGGCTTCAAGTGGAACTTCGCCCACAAACAACCCCCCCCCCCCCCCCCCCCCCACACACACACACACACACACACACACACACACACACACACGCAGTGCTGCTGCTTCTCTCCGTGTTCACCTGCCTTTGAGTGATCTAGCTCCTCTCAATGCAACAATACAAGGTCGGAGGTGAGCACTCACCCCAGGGGTAGATGGAGAAGCTCTCAGAGGCACAAAGAGTGGGGACAAAGGCCCAGAGTGAGGAGCAACACGCACCTGAAACCCTCCGCTCCGTCCCCGCGTCCCAAACTGGCAGCTTTTCCAGACCCAAAGTGGGATTCTGCTGAAGCCACATGTGCCCCGTTAGTTAAGCATCATTCCTCTCACTTCTACCTGAGATTGTGATCCCAGATGTTTCACTCGCACATCACTTTCATGTGTTTTGTTAGTCACATCCACCCTCTCAGGCTTTTTTAAGCGGTTAGTGTAAGCTGCCCTTTTGATGAGGTAAGTTTGAGGCATGAGAGGACTTTAATTCTTTCTAGAGTGCGTGCAAGCTAGCGGTTGATCTCACCTTGGCGACATTATCTTATGGTGTGTGTGTGGGTGGGAGTGTGTGTGTGTCACAAAAGATCAAAAGGGGCAGGTTGCTTAACCTGCTGACTTGCCTAAGCGAGACAAAGCACCTGACAAAAGGAGGCAGAGAAAGACAGAGAGCTACTCCCTTCATTATGTCCCCCTTCTCCTCCTCCTCCTCCTCCTCCTCCTCCTCCTCCTCCTCCTCCTCCTCCTCCCCGAACAGTGTTCTTAAGATCCGGGAGCCCTGAGAGAGTGAGCCGGACACATTTCTCACTGAAGGATGGGCTCGGCCCTGTAGTCTCAGAGTCTCAAAGCACCAGCCGAGGGCTCTAAAGCGCCACAAACAAAGGAGAAAGGAAAGGACACTTTTATCTGATGCACAGATTATTACCGCTTCCCATCCTCCCCCCTTTCCTGCAACCCCGCCCTAAACGTGCAGTCCCTGCACCTAAAAAGATTAATTCAGGATAATGAAGACTTATGTGGAAAAAAAAGGATTATCAAGACCGTAATACCGCGTTGAAAATATTTTTGTCACGTTTTTCTTCTCGTTTGATTTTAAGGATGACATTATTGAAATACATATATAGCCTTTTTTTAAGAATTGTAAAAGAATAAATCTATGGGAAAAGAAATATATACAAAAAGTGGAAGTAACTTGGAAGCACAGTTGTTGAATTGTTTCATAAAATTGAGGGTATTTCTAGTGATGGCTTTGTTTAAATATGTATTCTGAATAAGTGAGTTGTTGGTAGATTAGGAGCATTAGCTGTTTTTTCTTTGCAGGTTTTATGACCAGTTTTTTCTTTTGGTTTCTTTACCTCTTTTTTAATTATTGTGCTGAAAGGCCGTCTACTCAAGATCAGAAAACTAAACGTGGAATCGTTTTTAGAGTATGAATTATTGTTGTCGCTGCTGTATATATATCAGGATGGAACCAAGAATAGCTGTACAGTTTTTTTCTATTACCACTCAGCGTGCTAAAGGAGGGTGAGAGTGGTTTAAAAAAAGAAAGGTGAGAGAAAAGAGCGATGACCCACTCTCACCAACCGGACTCATAACCACTCTTCCCAAAAAAAACACACAGAGCAGAGGGTTTTCTTGCCCCCCCCCCCCCCCTGCCATGCCTTTAACGGGGGCCTGTTTCCCGTCGGCAGTGCCCTTGAAGTTGCACCAGCATCCGTTTCTTTAATTTCCGCTGACAGAACGATGCAGTAGACTAGCGGTCGGGTAATGATGATGTCACAGAGGAGTAGGGGCCCGTTGGTGGGACCCGGTCTCCTCCAGAAACCAGGGCAGACTGCCGCCAGCGTCGCTCTAGATTTGACCCGGGAGGGAGAGACAGGAACTCATTGTCATCAGAAGACCAGTGTCATGGGGGGGGGGGGGGCACATGTTGTACAGTACCAGTTTAAAAAAAGAAGAGATTTATACCCTTTTTTACCGGGTCCAAACAGTTGGGAAACATTTGGACTTTTGTGGAATTTCTGTACACTTTGCATCGTGTGTGTGTGTGTGAGTGTAGATGTATATGAGTGTGTGTGTGTGTGTGTGTGTGTGTGTGTGTGTGTGTGTGTGTGTGTGTGTGTGTGTGTGTGTGTGTGTGTGTGTGTGTGTGTGTGTGTGGAAGAAAAGACCGATTATGAGAACCTGTGAACCAGTGAGTGACACAATTCTCAACACTGTGGCCCCTCCCCCACCCATGGGATTACCATCCTGACATGTAAATGATTCTCATTAAGCGTTGGCAACGTGTGTGTGGTGTGTGTGTGTGTGTGTGTGTGTGTATGTGTGTGTGTGTGTGTGTTGCGACAATTTTCTCTGATCTGTTTTCTGACCTGTTTGAAAGGGTTATTTGTTTCTCGATGCTTTCAGTAGTAATTTTCTTTTTTTTATTACATTGCTCCTCTTTTTTTGTAAATATCAATGATGTGGACTTACAGTGATGAATACTGCCTTTGTGTAACTTAGCAATATGTTCTGTAAATAGTGTTTTGTTGATGCTTTTTGTATGACATTATTATTCAATTATAGTGCAGTAATTCCAACTGGAACAGCCATGTTTCAATTACAGTCTGAATAGTTACACACGGGTTGTAAAATAAAACTCACGACATGGCTGTCTTTTCTGTTATTGGTGTCTATTTGTCTTGCAGATTTTGTGTAATTTATTGGTTTAATTTATCCTAATTTATTTGATGTTTTTATTTTATTTTAACAGGGAAGGCTGTACTGCATTTCATTAAGTAGAACCAATTTTAAAGATTTTAATCCTTATCCACCTAAAATTGATATAGAAAATGTGTATACTAGCGCGCTCATTCAATTGAGATAAATGATAAAAACGGAAATCTTGGCAGCTAAACGGAACTGGACAGTTTTGAAGAAGGAAAAGAGGTTGTTTGGTTTTGTTCCGGGCCGAGGCCGAGCGTGAGCTCGAAGCTGACACGAGTTTGAAGCAGTTTTGTATTTTCTCTTGCGATTTCTTCCCCTGTTTTGCTTTGGCCCAGCCCAAAAACAACCAGTAGTCAAATTGCCTTTCGTGCCTTCGCCCTCTATGAACTGAATGTATGTGCAGTATATATGCAAGCTTGTGCAAAATGAATAAAAAATGGAAATAAAAATGACAAAATGTCCAAAAACATCTGCTGTTTGTGGTTTATTTATATGACTTTCAACAAGATACACGCACAAATTAACTGTGTGTGAGTGAAGGTTGAGAGATCATTAATAGAAAGAAAGTCATTTAACTGACAAATATACTGTATTACCGTTATATATTTTTTATCAAATCTTGTAGTAACAGCACTCCTGATATATATATATATATATATATATATATATATATATATATATATATATATATATATACTATATATTTATGATATAGTTACTTTGTTGTCTGAGGGTTTAATGAGGAGCTCCAACCTCTCCGCCGAGCTTCCCGACAGATGACTGCAGATGCAACAATCACATCCAAGTACACACATATAAACACATTATTAAGCCTTTCAGCTCTTAAGCGTGAACAAATATACATCCAATAAATAAAGATTAGTTTTCTGACTTCTGAGATAACAATTTAGGAAAAAATCAGGAAGACAAACCTCAACATTTAAGTTTTAATTAACTAGAGCTCCAACTAACGGTTATTCAGGATTATCGATCAGTCTGCCAATTATCTTCTCAATTAATAATTGTGTATTTATTATATAATAAAGGCTTTGACAAATGTCTGTTATAATTTTCCACAGCCCAAGTACATTTATTAAATAGCTTGAATTATTCATCCAACAATCTGACACCCCGAAAATACAAGCATCAAATCCTCACAATTTGAGAAGGCCAAATTAGGTTTTTATTAAATATTAAAATGATTCATTTATGTTCATAATCGTTAAAGATGACTTAAGTATAATGTATTAATCAAATAATTGTACATGTCCTAGCTCTAACCAATATATTGTGTGTATACATTCAAACTAGTGAAATATAAAAGAGTGAAGAGAGCCTTCGCTCTAATGACACATTCACACATATATATAGTTTGCAAGTCTTTTAAATCCACTTTGATTCCAGAAAGGCTCGGTGTGTTCCCTCTGCTGTTGTCTTATCGTGACCTCTGTTGTACTCTCCGCCGCGCCGGCCCGTTGCTCCGTTCCCTTTTCGTCCTTTTGTTCTCGCCTCACTGCTTTTCACTCTTTTTGCTTTGATGCTCATTTTTGGACTTGCATCTTTTGTGTCTTTCTTTCTTGCCCGGCTTGCTTTTATTCTTTTCTTTTTGTCTCTCTCTCTTTCTTGTGTTCCTTTTTCCCTCCCGTCCTGCGCCTGCCTCCCTCCCGCTTGCCTTAACCGGAGGCTACAGCTCCTTAGGTTGGGCTGAGACAGCATCTTTGTACAACACCGACCGTCTGCTCTGTAATCAAATACCATCTGTCGCTACATCTGAAGACTCACTCTCTCGCTTCCTCCATCACACACACACACACACACACACACACACACACACGCACACACACACAAACAGACATGTAGGCGCACACACACCACATCTGTGTTACCTGCTCTTGAACAACGTGTGTGCGTGTGTGTGTGTTTGTGTGTGTATGTGTGTGTGTTCGCTTTTAATGTACAATGACCCGTGTACTTACAATGATTCCAGCTGATTCATTCTTAGCCCGCAGGGAGGAAGTTACACAGGAGTCACTTTCACCACTTCCTGTTTTTTTCCACCTCTCCCACTGGGGGTTCAAAGGTCATTGTCTTCAGGTATCCATGTTTGTTCTACTGCTCTCTGTGTCAGCAAGACCTTGGCTGCTCTATCAGACAGGAGATAGTGGACTTTAGCTCCTCAGTCTTAGATCAACGGCCCACTATCTCAAAGGCTGCCAGCCTTTCCCAATGTTTGCCCAATGTTTGTCCCTGCTCCGGCACAGAAAACGTTGACACGGTCCCCAAGGTCCCTCTCCAAGTCCCCCCTCCCTCCGTGGTCACTTGTTATCACACACTCAGGTTCAAGAACATTTTCGGTTACTGTTAAAGAGAGTGTGTTTTTCCGCTGGAATCGTTTTCTTTAAGCGTTCACACTGGGGGAAAGTGTGTTTTACAGCTCGATGGCAGTGGGGGATTTACAACACGGCAACAACCAAAATATCTTCTTCTTTGTGGGAAATATCACTACACACATGCGCTGACGTAACTCCTCATGCCGAGAAACCTTTGTGACGAAGAAACACAAGGATCCGGGACCTCATTTCGATTTCTCCTCTGTGCGATACTCCTACCAGCGATCACATGAGATACCCTCCGTTTCAACCGCTCTGACACATACACCTGCAAAATGACCGTGGGCTTGAATCTAAAACAGCGGAATATTATTATTTATACGGTTTTATTTTGTTCACAGGGGATGGCAATCTGCAATCGCATGTATGCGTGCATCTCCTTCTATTTGCTCAACAGTGCATTTATTGCATTATTGGGGCGAGAATGAAAGTTTTTTAAACACAAATGATTCCAGTTTCAATCCAAAAGCTTGAAAACTGATTTAAAAACTGCACAGATTGATGGATTCATTTAGCATGTGTTTCTAATCAAACACTGGTGAGGATGGAGCCACACTCTGGTCTTATGCTCCACAGCTACTGGCACCGTGTGCGATTAACTCGGGGTTGCCCACATGTGGTATCCGTGATGGGGACACCTAGTGGTCAGTATGTGCATCTCACTCTCCTCGCGCCGTTTCTGATGTTGTTCTCGTATCATACTTTTACATCTATGACGTTTTTGTTTTTGTTCAGTTCCATTTGTTCCTCTTTCGGTATCCGTTATTATCCGAGTATTTTGTTCTTTCATTTTCTATCGACCTCCTTTCTTTCTGTCTTCACGTCACTTGTGTGTATGTGTGTGTGTGTGTGTGTGTGTGTGTATGGTGTGTGTGTGTGTGTGTGTGTGTGTGTGCATTTGTTTGGTGGAATTGGAAGATTCCAGTTGGACAGATCATTGTGCCCTCTTTTTCTCCCGATATATCTCTCTCTTTTCTTTCTCTTTCTCTTTCTATCAATCCCTCTCTCACACACACACACACACACACACACACACTCACTCTCTCTCTCCCTCTTTCTCTCTCTTTCTCTTTCTCTGGAAGGCTCCAACACAACTGGAGCCTCGGAGGCTCAAGAGAGGAGCCTGGGAAAGGAGGAACAAAGGGCCGTCCGTCTGCAGTGATCACCACTCCTTCACCCCCCCCCCCCATCTCCCCCCACACACAGTTCTAACCTCCCTTGGTCCCCTTGCCTCTCTTCCCTCTCCCCACTGGCCAGTACCCCAAATTAAGACTTCAGACAAGAAAATGGGCTCACTAAAACAGAGAGAGAGAGAGAGAGAGAGAGAGAGAGAGAGAGAGAGAAGGATGTCCATAACAAGCCAAGAGGAGCCGAGCGACAAAGCCTCTGTTGTTGGATGGAAGGGCCCCTCTGTCGTTCTGCGAGGAACTGTCACTGTGTCAACTTGGACCCCGTGTTGTGACACAAACCGTCATGAACACACACATGAAACACTCACGCACAGGCTGAACCTACATGCTGCACAAGACACCATTCACACACCCGCACACACAAAGTAGGAAACGAGTGCAGTGCGTAAACTCACATATAAATCATGCCAAGCACATAGTGATATTTCCGAAATGAGTACAGACAGTGTCGGGGAGCAGAGAGCAGCGGTGAATCCCCACAGCACGCCTTCATTTGCACTGCCAAAACAGGTGAGGCGGCGGGCCCAGTGAGGAGGGAGGAACTTCCCCGAAAACAGAGTGGAAGTGAGCGTCTGTGAGCGTGTCCACATGTGAGAACATGTGTCAGAGGGAGACAATGGCAGGATAAATCAGAGATAGATTAGACCAGGACACCCATTGATACCTTCAAGGGGCACGGGGTGGCCCAGGGGCAAACACCTGTCATAAGACATAGTGTCTTGTGAATTGCACACACACACACACACACACACACACACACACACACACACACACACACACACACAGTAATGAAGCCTGTCTTTGTTACATTTCTCAAAGAAAGATCAAAGAATTGAAGGTTCCTTTAACATATTCCACCAACCACCCTCCCCTAAAACATTATGTACACTTTAGATTCACTTTAAGAGAGGAGTGTGTGTGTGTGTGTGGTGTGTGTGTGTGTGTGTGTGTGTGTGTGCGTGTGTGGGTGGTTGTGTGTTTGCATAACAGTGCATCGGGGGCAGAGATTGAACTGGTTTGGCTTCTTCCAGTATAAACTGGGTCTAGTGGGTCCAAGACAGATGGCACTCGGGGCAAAGCTAGTCTCGGCTCGCTCTCTATCTCTCTCTCTATCTCTCTCTCTTTCTCTCTCTCTCTCACACACATACACACACATCTCTTTTAATAGCCATTATTGGCTCCCATTGCCTCTTCCAGATCCCTGAATCAGAAATCACAGAGGCCCATTATATTTTCTATTGACCCATTTGGCAAGATGGTGGGAGCATCGAGTGCTGGATTAAATCAAAAGCAGTTTATAATCCAGTAATTCTAATGTTTTAATTACTTAGATGAACAGGAGGTGTTTGAGCAAAGGCTAATCTCTGAGACATAAGGTGGAGAGAGGGAGAGAGAGAGAGGCAGAGAGAGAGAGAGGCGGGAAGAGATTTGCGTCTTCCTTTGCGACTCACATTAGCCGACTCGTGGAATATTATCGTCGTATTAAAGTTTATCACCTGTTATCAACGCAGATTAAAAGATTCACAGGCGTTATTATTCAAATTAAGGTGAGGGCCCCAGAGTGGAGGTGCGAAACAATCATCCGACGTGGATGCCGCTGTGTGTCGGTATGTCATCTGCATTTGCGGCTGCTTGATTTTTGGCCCCATGTTCTGGTTTTGAAAAATTAGATTTTTTTAGGCCAAAGTGGCAAATTAACATAAATATTTGTCACGGAGATCTGCTGTACCTTGAGTGACACCCCCGGCTGTAACCGATCCAACGCTCGTCTTTGATGGCCACCCCTCCTGTCAGTCAGGCCGGAGCACAAAGGCCTCTAAACTCAGGCCGATGACCTCATGCCCGGGGTCCGCTCCATACCGAAGGGGTTAACACCGTTACACTCGTCTTTTGTGTCTGGGCCGTTTTTCAGACGCTGCTGAATCTGAGGACCGAGAATCGCCTTGCGATATATCTCGAGGCCCAGGGTGCACACACACACACATGCACACAGAAATGTGCCACACACATCCCCTTGATCCACGGGGCTGGAGCGCTGAGCCAGGAGTGAGCCTTAAGACAAGGAGTGGCAACCGGGACAGCTGCAGGGGCTGGAAGCTAGTCTTAGCCACCACCCCTTGCACCACCTCCTCCCATACCGCCTCCAGCCAGCCAAACAAGCCATTGTTTCTGGCTGGGGCCTTTGGTATTTCATTTGTCATGAAATGGATACGGACACGGGACAACCATGAGGCTCTTTCTCTAAAAAAGAAGCGGCTACTGCCGGTTTCCGAGCCCGGATCGCTAACTCCCCTCATCCTTAACCTTCTCTGCAGCTTGCCCCAAGCACCCTGCTCTGAACTATTAATAAACCTGCTTTTTCAAAGGTATAGAGATTTAGAGGGAGGGGGGTGGTCCGAAGTGTATTGTTTATCAGGTGTAAGAAGAAAGGGAAAGGGAGAGCGAGCATGTGGACGGGAGAGAGGTTAGCTTACGTGCCAATCTGTTTCTGTCATGCTTTATGATCTTCCTGTTCCAGGTTTCTCAGTGGACATTAGGCGGGTCATAGGCCAGTGAGCCGGGTAAGTCGCGCCGCTGTCAATCTCCGCCGAGAAGGAGTTTGTTTCCGCGGTTGTTATGTCAGCCACACAGTATTTGGCGAACCCGTTGCACGTTCATCTGGCTGCTCGATGCTACGCGGCCTGCACATGCCGCGTCTTTGAGCATCTTTCAACGCGTGGTTAACGGCCATGAGGAGGAGCCGTCAGCGTACAGCTGCGCTTCTCGCGTCATTCGTGATAACTGCAAAGACGCTAAGACGTCCGTCGCCCTGGCGTCTCCATCGTCCTGACATTCCCCAAGCCTAAAAGAGTTCACGGGCATAAAAACAATACCCGTCTATCTCCATCAAGGGCATTCCTTGGCACAACAATAGGACCATCTCCCCTCCACCCCCATATTTTCCTTCCCTCGCCCCCTCCCTCCCTCCTCATTCTCCAGCCCCTCCATCAAAGAGCATTCCAGCTCCAGAGCCCCTTAAGCCCTTCGCTCGGGGCCTGTCCGTGCGACACGCAGACAGTCATCTTAAAGAATTGATTCACTCTGGTATCCAAAGCCTGAATGGAGTCTGGCTGCCAAGATACCCAGCAGGCGCCACTCATGGGGTCCAGGTACACAACAGCTGCTGCCCAACAATCAAGGCACACATGGGAGGCTCTCAGGGGGGAAGATGCAGCGCTAACCTCCCTCTCAAGCCTCGACTGGTCACCTTGAGCCAGTTGTCGCCCGCCTGCCTTTCGAGACGACGAAGGATCGGGTCCAAGGTTTGGATGAGGCTGGTGGAAGGGGGGTGGGGGCTATTGAAAGGCGCTTAAAATTTACGATGACTGTGGAGAGAGATGCGCAGGATAAAAGCAGAAAAATAAATGTGTTTTCCTTCCTTGGAAGAAGCATCCTTACGTGGCTGCGCTACCAAGGCGATATAGAGTTGGCCCGACACATGGAGCACCATCAATAAGATAATGGCATGTTGTTTTCTTCTTGTGGAGCAGCCTGGAGGTCAAGTGAAGGAGATGCAAGCCCATCCCAGAAACCCCACGCACACATGCACACAGGGAAGAAACACCGGGTATGTCGCGATGCTACAGATAGAGATCACAAATCACACACAAGGAGACAGGAAAGATATTACCTCACCTGAAGTGTTTCCATAAACTCCACTGTACCAAAGCCTTGGGAAGTGGTATCACTCTTAAAGCTGTGATTTATGATGATACAATCCAGCACATCATCTATCATAAATAAGGGAGATTAAATGAATAGACTGGGGCTGTGTATAGTAATTCCACGCTCAGAAATGATGTATTCTGTTGGGCCACTGTGTGGTCTAAAAAGTAATAACAAGATGGTTTAAGAAAGAGGAGACATGCATCTGTCACCTTTTTCTTGAAGGTGCAAAATACAAGATCTGGAGAATTTCTGTTGCCTCTGGGCTGCTCCCAACGTGAGCCGGCGGCGAACAGCTCTAAAAAACTCTTATAGCAACACACACAGAGGGAGACATTACTCCTCTATATCTTTACATTCTGTTTGTTGCTATAGTGATGCTCTGAATACTGTATGTTAAAGCTAAAGTGAAGGAGGTATTAAAAAGAAAAAAAGAGGAAGAAAGAAAGAGAAGTGAGACGAGCTGAGAACAGAGAGGAACTTGGCATCACCAGTCTTTGTTTTAAAAGTGAAAAGGCAAAAGAGGCAAAACGAGAGCGATGGAGAGCTGGGGAGAGAGGGGGCATTTACTAAAGCAGCTCAAGAGGGCCCTCATTACGATATTAAACAAGATTTAATAAGTGAGAGTGATTTGATGAGGTGATTATCCTGGCCCATTAATCAAGCAGGCTTCTGGCCTTGCTGTAATATGGCCCATCTTTCCCTCCACACCAAAGCCTCTTTAGACGCTGAGCTCCTTACGGCGCTAAAGGCGCTTCAGAAACAACACAGGCCAACACAAAAAAAGACATATTACATCTCATCTCTCAAGCCTGCGGGTATTTTTGATGCTCACTCATCCCTCTGCCTGCCTGTCAGCTCCTGTGGTGCATCTGGTAAATTGAACTCCTTAACATCTGGGTCAGGAAGTAAAGTCTTATCAGAGGGGGCTAAAAGTGATAACTGGCAATGATAACGAGAAAGCATCTGTTGGCTTTAAGGCTTTTGGGTCCAGAACAGAAGGAAGTTTCACGGATTTCACTGCATTGCTGGGTATTGTAGAGAGGTAGGGGAAGCCTTTGTGTGTGTGTGTGTGTGTGTGTGTGTGTGTGTGTGTGTGTGTGTGTGTGTGTGTGTGTGTGTGTGTGTGTGTGTGTGTGTGTGTGTGTGTGTGTGTGTGTGTGTGGAGGGGGGGTGGATGGACTGATTCATAGATTGCTTCTTAGTAAAATGAGGTAGAAGCTGCATCCGGACATGAGCAGTCTGCTCTTCATGCTCATCCTGCTCAAAACATGAATACGACTGACTGACCTTACGAACCCCTTAGCGCTGCAACCTCTTTCTTTTTTTTTTGGACGAATGTTGATTTATTAAAATTTTTAGATTTATTTTTTAACTAGTGAAAAAATAGCCCAAAGTGCCCATCTTCAAATTCCTTTTTGTTGTTGCACCGTCAATCTAAATCACATTAAGTGGTCAATTTATAATGATATGAAACTGAAAAATGCTCCATTCATCAAGCTGCACCAGACAAATGCTGAGCATGTGTGCTTGATAAGTAGCTTAAATAATTAATCCATTATCAAAATACATGGCGATTAATTCACTGTCAATTGACTAATCAATTAATGCACTAATAGATTGAGCCATAACCCCATAATGTCTGTGTAATGAGTAGTGTATGTAATGGCTATCGTTTAACTTCAGTCACTTGCAACATTTTTAATTAATTAAAACAGATCTCTGTGATTTCTTAGACGAGGAGGTTTGACTGGATTTGGAGAGTTGCTCCTTGATGAGTCCAACTATGAACTTTAAATGTGTTCCAGCAGCTCACCTGAAAGAGATGATGAATGAGCAAAAGAAAAAGGCATAAACTGATACAATTTCCTCCTCAAGCACAATACGTTTTATTAATGCACCATGGAGGTCTCGAATGTCGGATTTTACTATTTAGTTTTTTACAACATAATTGCAGGTTGAATCACTGGAATGCTATATTCTTTATGAAAGGAAGAAACGACTTTTGCAGGATACTTTAGATTATCACTAAGGTCTATAGACACGTCTAAATCCTATAATTAAAGCACAATAATAAAACATCCTGAAAACACAGTTGGATCTAAAGCAACGTAATGTTCTCCTCACAGTGGAGTAATTCATAGCTCGAGGGCAGTCTTTTGCCTTCAAAACTTTTCAAACCTTTTTCAAGTCCAGTCCCGCACTACACAGATGCACATATTTATTAAAAGATGTACCATGTGGAATATTATGATGGAGCAGTTGAGTCCAAGACAATAGGTTAACCATAACCTCAAGAGTGGGAGAGAATAGGTATTACAAAGACAGCCAACCCCCTGAAACATTTTAAAAGCTCAAGTAGAAGAAGATTACCTTAAAGCAGGCGTGGGACGGAGCTTTTTCTAGGAACCGAGTGTATTAATACAATAAGCACAGAAAATATAATACAAGAATGTTTTTATCAACGTAATCCGGAGAGATGAGGCCAAACCAACCTGGACTATAATCCCAAGGAGAAGTTCCTCTGGTTATTTGACATCTGGGACACACACACACACACACACACACACACACACACACACACACTCACACACACACACATTCACACGTTCACACGCAGTGCCTCTCTTACCCCAGATTCAAATTATCAACAGATAATCTTCAAGAGGATGTTGTCCCTTTGGTCTCATCTTTACTGAACCCTCTCCCCCAGAAGTAGAGGTCAAGCGGTCCACTGCTGGGTTAAGCTATCAATAAGAGGTCAGCGTGTTAACATTTCTATTAATATGACGTGTTTGACCTGATACTCATTACTATTTGGACAGTGGAACGGTTGCTTGATGGTAAAGATCTTATCTTTGATTTAAGCTTCATTTAACTCATTCAGTCTTCTTTGCAATTCAACAATGATCTAAATCTAAAGCATGAAATACGTCCCTCATTGGCCCCGACGATGTTTAACGTTTAGCTTCACACAGTTGGAAATAATTTCCTACTGATTTTTAAATATAAAATGTTTTTCTCTGCACTATGACACACTTTATTATTTTAGGAGGCAATTTATTACCGCTCTGAAAATGAATTGGCTATTTTATTTCATGTTTTCTATACGTAATCCTTTATTCTTCTCATGATTACGCCTTTAAGTGGCCGCTCTAATGAGTTCATTTGCCTGGTGTAAAATCCTTTATTTCAAAGGTATACAGATTGACTCGCCTTTATAATAAAACAGTTATAAATAAAGCAGAATAACTGTCATTATGAAACACCTTGGGGGAAGAGCGGACTTAAAGGACGGACACAGAATTTGGTAGCTGACACTCTGAGGGCTGTATGACAATGTTGCCTCCTCTCTCTCTCTCTCACTCTCTCTGTCTCTCTCTCTCTCTCTCTCTCTCCGTGTTTCTGAGCAGCGTAATTTGAGTAAATGACAGGGGAACATCTGCTGTGCATAAGAGAGAGGCCAACACTTTAACATGCAGATGTCTCTCTCCATCTGCATTAATTCAATAATTACCGCAATGGAGGGAGGGGGAAAAATCTTTTTTTATAGCTTAAGACAATGTTATCTGTGCCAGTTGGTATGGGGAGGGGAGGGGGTTGAGTGGTGTGTGTGTGTGTGTGTGTGTGTGTGTGTGTGTGTGTGTGGGTGTGTGGGTATGTGTGCATGTGCTGCTGGAGGTTTGTGAAGAGGAGGGGTAGATTATTACACCATTTAGCCAGAGCAAGCTGTCACATTGTGGAGAAGCTCACTAATGCCATTGTGCCCTTGGTGAGTCACTGGCAGACTCCAAGTGACCGGCGGTGCCTCAACGCCACCACTTTGTCACCGGACGACGGACATTCATACGCGAGCGTGTGTGTGTGTGTGTTTGCACGTGTGAACGTGCATCACAACCAATCGGCTTCAATGCAGTGTTTATTTGTATGTATAGGCCGAGGTCTCCGAATCCTTAATTATAGGGAATTTGAGGCGACACCAGAGGACGACGGGTCGAGGCTTCCACGTGCCGCTGAATCTGTCCTGGTGACATTTCAAATGTCAGGCAATCATATTTTGGTTAGCACCATCAATTACAATAAAAATATTGGGCCAAGGAGAGCATTACCATGTAATTGTTCCCATTTGAATAAAGCTCATTACTTTATTGCGAGGTGGGCTCCAGTATCTCATTTTCATCAAAAGCATTTATAAAGCAATCAGACAGATCTGATGATAACGTTCGATGGGTGGAAGAGTTGACATGTGAAAGATGATTTAAATATCAAGAGGTTACTTTTTTGCACACTATAACTATAACTTATTTAGCTGCAGATCTAATTGTGCACGTATACAGTCGCAGGTTGTATAGATTAACCTGCGTTCCACCGAAAAGCAAACCGATGCTCCAGCAACCTTTGCTGGCCTACGACCCCTGAGAGGAAAGGTCAATGAGAGGCTTTGAGATAAGCTCGCACAGACATACAAACAATTAAGGATGTTTCACTGTACATATACGATTACACACCAAGAATAAACATACAACCTGACATAATACCCGTGAGCATGCACACATCTCTTATAGCCACACACACACATACATATCAAACTCTTAGATGCCTGCCAAACATAGGGACAAAGGAAACTATTTGTATACTGAGCAGGCCAACTTCCTTTGATTGCACCAGTGCTGCTGTAGGAAACAATGCACAGGCAGGCACTATTAATACACCAAGGAGAAAGAGAATTCCTCTTAGAGGAAAGCTCAAAGGAGCCATCGGCCGAGCTATTTGCAGACTTACTGACTGATTAAATGACCGACTGCGCCGTGCTTACTGCGGTCTCCGCATCTTGTCTTACTCGACTCCTTCCTTCTGCAAGGACTTCCACATGCAGAGACACGTGATATGTGGGGCATTAGCGGGTCACTGCTATGTTCTCGCATACATTTTCTTCTACACATTTATCAGACTATTGTGGTTATGACAGTTCCAGTTTATTCCAGTTATCTAATTGAAAAAAGTGCACGAGAAATGTAACAGATCTCGACCACCGCTGTGTCGCCGCCACACGCCGGTGACATTTGACTGTTGGTAAATAGCTGCCCGGCCACACTTATGACCGCCTCTCCTTTCTAAAAGTGCCCAGTTAAAGAGCATCAAATCCCCACTCGCTAAACCCACACAAGCCCCACCTTCATTAGCATAGCTAACAAACTCCCCGAAAGAGCAACAGTGAGGAGAGAGAACAATGGCAGTCTATTAAAGGGGGAGATGAGGGGGTGAGGAGAGGAGACGAGGGGCAAAGCTATTGTTCTGGTCTTATTTAGCCCTTGGTGTCACCCTGCAACTGTTGTCACTTCTAAGTTTAGCCGGATGGCTGAAGAGGACAGGGAGAAGGAGGAGGAGGGAAGGCAGGAGGAGGAGGAGGAGGAGGAGGGAAGGCAGGAGGAGGAGGAGGAGGAGGAGGAGGAGGAGGAGGAGGAGGAGGAGGAGGAGGAGGAGGAGGAGGAGGGAGAACGCAGGGATGGCATTTGGACTGGGAGAAATGGTGTGAGGAGAAAGAGGAGAAAGAAGGGAGGATGAAGGGTGCAGGGTAAAATGTAAGATGGAAAGAATGCAGAGTGAAGGGATGATGTCAGTCTCCGTGATGCAGACGTGGTCACAAGATCATGGCTTAAGTCTCATGTTGGAGACTTCAGAAATGTCCCCATAACATTCAGGCTTAACAATGATATGTCTATTTATAGTCATTTCACGGCAGATTAATGATATCCAAGTACGAGCACTTCATAGAGGTATAAATAAAGAGTACAGTCACGACAGGATACAATTAACAGCCTTATTGTTTTACTGTTTCTTTAAAATGAACAAATATAAATGGCCATACTGCATTTGAACTGATACTATAAGCAAACCGTGTAGGCTTAAGTCTCTTAAGCTACACAAACAAAGTTAACAAGCGCACAGTGGAGTACCTGAAGCGCTGACCTCGTCGTTTTTTTTAATTGCAACGGTCAGCTGAGAATGTTCACAATTATTCGATTCCTCTGTTTTTGTTTAGATGACCTCATCAAATGTGTTTGACCAAAAGCACAAAACCAAGATGTTCAGTTTATTATCATACATGACGAAGATAATCCTCAAATGCTCACATTTATGAAGCTGAAGAAAGTAATTGTGAGAATCTTTGGTTCTAATAATGTTGCACCTTTTGTAAATGGACACATTTCATAGAAGCTGCTCTGAGATCAGTTCAGGTGTGCAGGGGATGTCAGCCCATCATGTTCATAACGTACACACGTACAAACGTGCCTTATACCTTTAAGAGAGTCAAAGTAATTATTAACACGTGAAAGCCAACTTAATAAAGAGGAATTGCAAGTTCTGCAAAGTTCATTTCATGCATTATCCTGATGGAGCGAGGAGCGAGGAGCGAAGCTCAAGTCTCAAGTCAGTAAACAGCTGTCTCAGAAAAAGCAGTGACGGTGATCCATGAGAGCAAACTGGGATACAAACAGACAACCAAATGAGCAAGAGCAAGACCCAAGGAGAAAGAAAGAGGGAGACAGATTAGCCCAGCTGTCTGCTCATAAAGCGGCCGAGGGGTGAGGCGCTAAGCCCTGCAGTGAAAGCAGAGCTTAGGTGGGTGACACAGGGCAGAGGACCCCACTCAGCCCACAGTGGCCCGCAGCACCGGGCCCGAGCCAAAGCAAAGACACAGGGATAAACAGGGGGAGATGCGGCTCCGAGCTCGCAAAGCCCGCCGGGCTAAGACGGCCGAGCAGGCGGGCAGGCGGGCGGGCGGGCGGGCGGGCGTCACATTCCCCCCCCCCCCCAGCCAGGAGTGGAGACAGAGGGGTTAAGGCTTAAGGCTTGGCTCCCTAACTGACGGACAAGGGACGAGTCGGGATGGCAGACACCGTCTCAGCCGGTGAGTTCGCCAGAAGGAATGTAGATTTATTGTCCATTGCTTAGGCTCGGCTCAATGAAGGCCCAATTACGTCGGATCTTGACACGCAGCCCCTCCCAGAGCAACGGCCCGGAGTGACCCCTCGGCCCCCCCGTCCTCTTTCCACTGTACATGCAAACACACAGCCCTGTCCATCTCTTAAGCCGTGTCCTGCTGATGACCCCTAGTTAGCACAGCAGCCTGGGAATGGCCTGTGATGACAAGGTCACTGGTATGAAGGCAGCAGGCCTGCTTCGCCACCGCAGGACCGAAAGTAGCACGGGGTCTTTAACCGCTCTGGATTTCACACACAACCCTCGTCCACGACCTCGTGGCAATTGAGGCATTAGCAGCTGCTGTTTTATGAGGGTCCCAATGTGACAATTCACATCCATCAACAGTACGGTCATAAGTTATATCTACAGTATTATTTTTTTTTCGATCGGGTGTGAAAACAGCCAGAGTGCTTATGTTGTTTGATCCTTGAAGAGGTGCAGGGGGACGAGCGCTCTGACAATGTGCAGATAAATTATGACGCAGTAAAAGTGTAGATATGCAATAAGCCTTTGAACACAGTTTATCTTCCCTTGGAAAGCTCATTGATGATGATAATAATAATAAAACGACATATATAAATACAGAGAATAATACTGGTACTGCAAACCTTTAGATGTTTTCACTGTTTTTCTAACAATGAACCAGTCTGAGAGAGAACACACTGGTCTGTAATTGAAATGCCCAGTGTGTGCAGTGTGATGCCTCCTGTTGTTTACGACGCTCCTCCGTCTGCTTGGCATGTCGACTTTGATTACCAGCGTCATTTACTCCATTGAAGACCTGTTCTGCTTCGAGCTTTGGACCTGGGGCCCCGTTTCTATTACACTTCGGTAAGAAGGCGGGGAAATACCATTTCATTAACGTGTCACACGTGAAATTGGATTTGCAAAATGGTTTAGCAATTATTTACAGATGGCCACAAAGTGTGAACAGGAGCAGTTTCACTTACATGTATTATTATAACTTGTGAATTCCTAAACATATTTTTTATATATGTAGATTTCCATAATAAGAGGAGTCAATCTTAATAGGGGCCTCTGTATACATCTGGCATTAGCCTGGACATAGTCACCTATGTCTGGCCGCAACTAAAATATTTGGATTAATTATCTTCTCGAATAATCAATTAATCATTTGGTCTTTTAAAATAGTGGAGAATGGCGATCACAATTCCCTCTTCTGAGGCTGCAACTATAACAGTTATTATGATGAGTAATCTGCATTGTTTTTCATTTGTTCTCATCTCGGTTTATTAAAATAGTAAAAAAAAAAACGCACACGTCACAGTTTACCATAGCCTGAAGGAATGTCTTCCAATACAGATCAACAGTCTGAATCCCAAACATAGTCCCTTTATAAATATTGATATACAACAGTGGAACACAGCCAAACCGCACTTTAGAGAAGCTGCTGCTGCAGAAGCGTTTTGCTTGATCTACAGCTTAAATAATAAATGCACTGGTTTAAAAAGAATAACTGATGAATCAACTAATCTTTGCAGCGCTGTTGCTATCTGTAAAATTTATTGTAAATAAAGCCAAACATGTTTTAGACATAACTTTGAGTGCCAAATGACTGAAGTTCATAAGAACTTTGTAATAACTGTGTACAAATGTCATGGTGGGATTCAGTCGTTTGAGTCCAGGTCTCTCAGACCCAGCAGGTCAGGCCGACCATATCTGTTTAATACCTCTGCCTTGTATCTCTTCTGGCCGGTCTCTTATTCCCTTGATTTTCTATAACAGGGTTTCCTTGAGAACTAAATCTACTTAGGATTTATTGTTTCTTATTATTTCTCATCATTGGAAATAATAATCCTTTCACCTAATCCCCCACTCCCTCCCTCTCTTTCAGATCATATTCATCAAGATCATCCCCTCTGACAAAGCAAGAACTCAGCACAGTGGTGAGGTCTGACGGATCGCGGACTGGAACATGGGGGTTTCTTCCAAATCAAATCAGGTTCCTCTGATGTAATCAAGACGAGACGCCAAAGACGACGACATAATCTCCCGGGGACATGCCTCCTTTGCTTGGACATTATTAAAAAATAGAGGAGGAACAAATCTTTAGATTGAAAGACTGGGGGGTAAAAAAAATGAAATTATAATAAATCTGGAAATATCTGGGGCAAGGTTGGATAAAGCCTTCAGACACAGATGATGGACAAATCTTCACCGTGGTGTGTGTGTGTGTGTGTGTGTGTGTGTGTGTGTGTGTGTGTGTGTGTGTGTGTGTGTGTGTGTGTGTGTGTGTGTGTGTGTGTGCGTGTGTGTGTGTGTGTGTCTGTGTTTGTGTATAAATATTTGAATTGACTCAAGATCTAGTTGCTGACCTGCTCTCCCTCTGTGCACATCAGGAGAGCCTGTGGTCACTCAGTTTTGGGGATAATCTGTGTCTAAGGCGACTTGGTGGACTGTGATGCATCATGGTACTTCTGTAGTTTGACGATGTTAAGGAATTGTTACTTTCTGTATTCTTGTTGTTCTTAGTTTGTACTCTAAGTCGCTTTGGATAAAAGTGTCTGTAAATGTAATGTAATGTAATGGATGGCTTCTCAGTCATTGGAGGGTGCACTTGCAATCAACACCCACATGGTGGCACAATATGTCAAAAGTGGCCCCCAGCTATAGGAATGTAATGTCTCTTTTTATTAATCTGACCCGATCTCTCTCATGATGAACAAAGCAGTCCACGTAATGCATAGATGAACCGAGGCCAGTGAACTTTTCACTTTTGTTGTGAGTCTAGCTGATCTACAAACGCACCGCCGTCACAACAGAGAGGATGAAATAGTAATAGAATAGACATTGACAACAAAATCATTCTTGGCTTTCGCCAGTAGGGGGCCTCATATGACCTGTGGAGAGGACCTGTGGGCAGTACAGCTTGGTTTTCGTTTTGAACACAAACCAAACATGACTTGGCATGGCGTCAGAGAAGTTTAATGCATGAGAGTAAAGTATTATAAGATTATTATGACAGGGGTGAGGGCGGGCGTCGCCACTAGTGGGAGGGGGGTACATTTACAGTATGTATGTGTGTGTATGTGTAAGGGGTATGCAGGTGTGTGCATATGTATGTTAATAATATGTGTGCATTATATATATATATATATATATATATATATATATATATATATATATATATATATATATATATATATATATATATATATACACTTTTAAATTTATTTTTATATTATTATTATTATTTTTATTTTTTGTCTGAGTTTCTTTGTATGAGTACAACGTGTACATATTTTCCTTTGCATGTGCATATCTCGAAAACCAATAAAAGATTTGATAAGATTTGATAGTATTATGATTGGTGTTGTGCCTGCAAGTTCACACTTATGTAGCTAATATAAGTGTGTGTTTCCTAGTGATTTAGGTTGTATCCACAGTGGGATAATGGCCTGGGATTCTTGGTGCATATCGTTTGCGATCCTCTCCGGAATGTGTTCGTCTGGAGGATTTGGACACCTTGTGATTGACAGGTCAACCACGACGTTATCCGATCTGGGAGTTATCCCTATTTTTGTCTTGTAACCCTTATGGTCGTTTAAATACAGATACAATGGGAAATCATTCATTTCCAGAATGATAACTCGAAATGTAATACTTATACCTCGATAGCGCAGCGCTATACCTAGGAGACTCTGATGTTGAATTTCAAAATAAAAGCTCTAGGACTTCACATTCATGCGCAAATGTGTCTCTAATTTAAGATTAGATTAAAAAAGAATTGGTCCATCCATAATTACAAACTACTTTTGCTTAAGAATAATACCGTAATGCCTCGTGCACACGCGTACCGAAAAAAAAAGGAAAAAAAGTGCGGGTTGGCTTGACAGCAGTGGGTAATCTCAACGTGACTCCCCGTCCTTGTGAGTGAAGAGTCACTGTGGAGGAAGACCATCGGAGAAGGCAGCACCATGGGCAGCATCGCGGGCCTCGAGAAGTTCGACAGCCCGGGTAAAGGACGAGCTCTCCGCGTGACCAGACCCTTCAAAGTCGGAGAGCTGCTGTTTTCCTGCCCGGCGTACACGTATGTGCTGTCATTAGAGGAGAGAGGATACCACTGCGAGTTCTGCTTCGCCAGGTCAGTGACGGCTCACTTTCCATCCGATTGACTTTTCTATTTGTGAAACGACAACTAATCGACTCATCACTGTAGGTGTGATTCCTGATGGGGCTTTAATAGCAAGAATGTCCCATATGCTCTATTTTTGCAGATATATACTATTTTATCCTCCTGAGAACTGAGGGGACATGGTGTCTTCTAACTTCTTTTTTTGTATGTGATTTATACCTATTTAGAGTTCAATAAACATTTTAAAATGCAAACATTTTGAAAATTATTTTTATTTTAAATTTTACAGCATGTCCACTGTAGTGGACCTCAGGGCAATGTTCGTGTGAAAAGACATAAAATATAGAAGATAAACTAATAAATGACGGCTGTAGAGTGATATTAAACTAATAATACATTACACTTTTTATTAAAACTGAACGTCTTGTGTTCAGAACTAACTTCGAACCGATATATTTATTTTAATTTGTATTACCTAAACTAATACTTTGTTCAGCCTTCTTTACTGTTCTTCATTTATTATGTTGAATGTTTTATTTTTAGCTATGATATTCCTGGTAATGTAGAGGAATATTGTGCATTTGGTACACCTCATATACAATGTTAAGTTATTAAATACATCAATGTTGTCCTGGTGTCCACTATGATTGATATGCATACATTTCAGAACTAAATATATCATTCCTGACATGTTAATAATCAAGAACATATCTAAATATCATAGTAAAAAAGACAATAATTAACCAATATTTGACTTTTGACTTTCCCTAAAAGGGGCTGCTTGATCTTGTGTCAAATGGAAAAGGAAGTTGTCATCACCACACCTCCACCCATGTGGTATCACTGGGAGGCCCATGATGTCCTCTTTAGTATACAGCAGGACTTCAAAGGTGAACTCAAAGAAGAGATGCAAAACCAACATGTCCACCACAGAGAACAAATGAATGGGCTGGGTCTCAGGAGGATATTATATCATACAGTTTATGAAGCGATAATTCAGTAAGGTCATAAAAACAATATTCTCCTGAGATAAGTTCAACGTGACTGACACACAGCTATTTATGGTTTTATCATAAATCAAGTTGTGACATGTCTTTTTTTTCACCATCCAGGCAGTCGTTATTATATATGATATAGGCTAAATAACAATCAGATCAAATCTGATTTAATAATCTAGTGTTTATTGTCCTATGGTAATTCTTTTGATTTGATAAGAATATGTAAGGTTCTTTATAGATGATGTACAGTGTTGCTGTTATACTGTGTCCTCTCTGTATCTGTGTCCTCTCAGATATGAACATAGTCTTGCATAATTAGAACGTCACCGTATTAATTTCAGAGAGACCTCAACATCTTGGCAGAGAAACGGGAAGAAGGGAACATTTTAAGATCCTGACACAGCCAATCAGATGCAGCTATATATAAAGTACAACCTGTTGTGAGAGGATCCGTTCTGTTAGACAGCCCAGTTGGCCACTGTGTGTAGAGTAGAGTGCAGACTGTGTGTGAGTGTAAGAATCAGTCATCAGCATGACACTCTGGGTTACACCTGTGTGTTCCAGCCACCGCCCGCCCGACAGTCTGACAATTAAATGCGTGGACTATTGCTCTACTTTTCAATGTGATGAAAAGACGCAGCTGGTCAGTGGTAAGGTCAGCTCTATTAATACAACAGAAGTGCTCCATTGCCTTAATTATGATGGGCCAACAGCAACTGCTGCATCTTGTTTCAGAGTAATGGAGCAGGATTTTTAGACACATTCAAACTCAAGCAGCTAGACTCAAATTGGGAGTCGGCTGTAGGTCCTGGGGGGTCGCCCCGTAACCACTAGGTAGCAGGTTCGATCCCCACTGCTCCTTAAAAACTAAGGATGGGTCAAATGCAGAGAAGAATTTCCCCATGAGGATAACTAGAAGTGTACATTTCTTTCTTTCTTTCAAATACAAGTGGATACATACAGATACATTGAAGTTTGATGTTTGTCTGCAGGTTGATCTATTCTGAGCTCAGATGTCTGATGTTAGTGTTTGTGTATCTGGAGAAGTACATCATACAAGGACGTGTGAGGATCTTTTTCTAATCGTATGCTGTTTACAACCCATAAACTGATAGACTCTCTCTGTGTCTCATACATAGGAAAGAGAAGTTGGCGAGATGCGGGAAGTGCAAGAAAGCCTTCTACTGCAATGGGAAATGCCAGGTAGGATGCAGCTGGGGGAGGGACACAAATACTCAGGAACGTAGAGAAAGATATTGGACCCTGTAAATTGGCTCAGAGCTCCACACTATTTGGGTATTGCCTTTCTAACGGCTGCTGGAAATCAAGGAGATTCATTCAAGGAATGATAATATTGCCCTGTGGACATTTTAGCAGGAGTGAAATTCATCAACAGCTATTGGATGGATTGCCATGGACGGATTTGGTGATTGCTGACTTTGCATCTTGCATCACCAAAAGACTAAATGTAATATCATGATGTTACACCTCTAAAACAGATGGCTGAACCCCCGCCCCTCTCATGTTAGCATGCAGCAATAACAGCTTGTTGGATGTTGAGCGGTCTGATGATGAAGAGCTGAGCCTGCAGAGCTACGATTAAAAAGACCTAAAAGAGCCACAGTGTTTTAGGGGAGATAGGTCCTGTTTTCTGATGCCACCCTCAAGTGAAACCCAACACGTATTGCCCCACTAGTAGGAGCACCAGTAGTAGTAATGATCATTTTTGTTCTACCCTTTTTCATCCATATTATTTTATTTTCTGGTGCATGTCACTTCCGTGGGTAAAGATGAACTAACTCAGAGAATGGAGACGAGCGGTCAATGAATGGATGAGTTTGCATGGTGGGAGGTGAGAGAAACATTGTGGTGGGTCCTCTACTCTAAATATGTTTGCCGGATCGTAGATATTCACACTTGAATGGGCTTTAAACGTCAGCGTTGTGTGTTTTTGTGTAGAAAGAGGACTGGGCCATGCACAAGCTGGAGTGCTCTGCCATGATTGCATTCAAAGAGAACTGGTGCCCTTCAGAGATATGTCGCCTCGTGGCTCGGATCCTCGCCAAGAAGGTTGGCCAGTTAATAAAAGACAACGCCATTTTTCTTTTTTTCTTCTGGCACATTATTCTGTTAATAATCATGCCTCTTTTTCCACAGAAAATAATTAAAGAAAGATGTGCTTCCGAGAATATCTTGCGCATAGAGGAGATACAATCACGTGAGTGATTCACCTTTAACACACATGCATGTTTTTTTATTTATTTTTTATAAAGGAACCCACTTGGCAAGTGTCAGATTTAGCATAAAGAGTCCAGAGACTCTGAGTTTGTACTCCAGTCAGAGGGGTCAAGAGATATCGCTCTCAAAAAAGCACAACCCGTTCAGATTAGACTGCCAGAAACACTCAAGGCCTCATCTCTATATATATCACATAAGTGTGGGTTGAATTACACAACGCAGTGAGTGGAACAACTTTAGACTAACAAAGACAGTGCTCACCGACTGTCTGTCATTTAAATAGCGTTGATTGAGTTAGTCATCATGAGAGAACTCATAGACGAGGTTCAGTTCAAAACCATAACAAAGCATATCGACCAATATTGGATTGGATTGGATTCAATCTATTGTCATTGCACAGAGTACAGGTACACAGGAGCAGTGGGCTGCAGTGATGCGCCCGGGGAGCAACTAGGGGTTCAGTGCTTTGCTCATGGACACTTCGACTTGCAACTAATGGGGAGAACGGGGATCGAACCGACGACCTTGGGTTTGCAGGACGACCCCTTACCCCACTGAGCTACAAAAGTAGATGGTGTGTGAGGAAAACAAATCAAAGTCTAGGCTATTTTTAGTAGTTATCAAATAGCATAGTCTAAAAATATTTTTTTAAAGAGTATGCATACTATGCTTGGTAAATACAGGTTACTAAATACACATTTAATCAATCAAAATATCTATCTCTTCTCCTGTTACAGACGTGGAGGACGTAGATAATGAGAAAAGAGAGATGTACGAGGCAGATGTTGCCAGACTGCATCGTTTTTTCCCCAAACATTTGGAGTTTCCTGACCATAAAGACCTTCTCACACTCTTCGCCCAGGTACCACACACAAATCATTGTCAAATAGGCCTTACTATGTAATACTAGCAATGTGCTGGTCCATGACTCTTCCCCATCAACCTTTGGAGTTAAAGAAGAGCAAAGGCATAGCAAATTATATATATTTTGATAAACTTTTTCTTTCTCTTTCCTGTGTCATTTATTCAACAGGTTGCCTGCAATGGTTTCACCATAGAGGACGATGAACTGTCCAACATCGGTACTGCAATCTACCCAGAGTAAGGAGGAACACGTACACATTGTGTACCGTTTGAACAACGGCGGTACGCGTACAGTAGAGTACACAGGGCTGTCTCCCCTCCCTACAGCTTATATGTCTTAGTGTCTATTTCTCAAGGTTGCTTCTTAGGTTACGTGTCAGTTACCTCCTTTTATTTTTGGACATTGGTCATTTGATTAGGACTCCAGTTATTGTTCTTGAAAAACAAAATACATACTGGAGAAGGACAGCTGTGTTATTATTCCATGAAAGCTGAAAGCTACAACTAGCTGTATTTGGTCATGTTTTAAAGATTAGTATTCAGAGCAACATTTAACAATCACATTGTCAATACTTCCCCAGTTTGTCATGTGGCGGTTAAATGAGGCCGTTAGATTTACTTTTTTTTTAACAGCTGTGCGAGATTGAATTTGTCCTCTGCAAATTTCTAAGAGATTTCCATCCTGCCACCCAGGTAGTAGCAAGATCACTAACATATTTAAGTATAGTATCTGCTTAAGTTGGCACGTTTCTCTCTGCTCCTCCTACACTGTAGAAAAAAAAGAAAGCTTGATTTGTAGTCTTCTCCGTTTCCTTCCGTCCGTCTCCTCCCAGCGTGGCGCTGATCAACCACAGCTGTTGTCCCAGTGTCATAGTCACAAATAACGGGACGTCAGCGGAGGTTCGGGCGGTGCAGAACATGAAGCCTGGAGATGAAGTGAGGAAACGGGACAGCTGCCATTAGAGGGGTTGGGTTCAGTTTGTTTTTGTTCACGTGTGTGTGTGTTTGTGTGTGTGTTTGTTAAGAAGGGATACGTTTTAATGAGTGTGTATACAACGTGTCCATCTGTGAGCTTCATTGGATTCAAATGTGGTGTTTCAGCACGCACCAAATAAAAAAACAAGAAATAATCACAACATGACATTCAAACTAGTGAAGAACAGTAGATGTGTTATGTTTAAACAATATAATACTCCTGTGTAATCAGAATGTCAAATTATCCCATTAGATCGTGAAACAAACTTTCATTTCATTTTTATTTTTTTTTTAAACACTGGAGATTTGGGAGTAAAATACATTATGGCTGAGATAGTATCTTAAGGTGGAGAAGCTTTGCTGAAAGGCGAGGACAGGAGTGTGAAGGCTCACATTAGCATCACTGCTACTTGTCAGGGTGTAAAGGCAACACTGTAAAAGACTGTGTGTGGTTTCTGGGGGCAGGGGTGTAGCAGCTGATTTAAGAGGCCAGTGGGGTTATTTATTTTCAGACTGAGCTTTAAAATCTACCTGGCAGCAAATGGAGACATTCAAACAAGAAGAGAAACATCAAGGGAAGCGTGTTCATTCCCGTGTGTTATTTCCACCTCTAGGTGCTCATCAGCTACATAGACGTCCTCTTTCCGACAGACGACCGCAACAACAGGCTGAGAGAGTGCTACTATTTCACCTGTGACTGCCCGGACTGCAACAACACGTCTAAGGCAAGAAGTGCCCAGTGGGGAAAAAAACAACATCGTAGAATTGCAATTGTAATTCACGTGGAAACAAAACTTGATAGTTTTGTCTCGTTTTTTACCTCTAGGACAAAGAAAAGTTGAAAGTACGCAAGCAGAGTGACCCCATCGAGCCAGAGGTCATCAGCAACATGGTGCGGTACGCCAGGAAAACCATCGGAGAGTTCCGGGCTGTGAAACACACAAAGAATATCCTCTCGCTAAGAAACAGTCTCTTGTGATGTACAATTCATCTGCACTTTTGTTTTGACTCAAGGAGACCCGCGGGCCCGTTTAGTGCCGATGAAGCTCTATGAATCAGACGGTTATCCTTCTGCAAAGTAGCTTTCATGACTGAAACATCCGACTCTATAGGATCAGAGGCCCCGTTGACGCTTCAGTAAAACCCCTCAGCTTGTTTCGACACGGTCCTTGACTCTGTGGCACCCCCTAGTGAGTTGCTGGAGATGTGTGAACTGAGTCTGGAGGAGATGGGAGCCGTCTTTGATGACGCCAACGTCTACATGCTGCACGTGATGTACCAGGCCATGGGGGTGTGTCTCTACATGCAAGACGCGGACGCAACGCTCAGATACGGCGAGAAGATCATCAAACATTACAGGTGGAGACCACGTGAGACAAAGTAACACATGAGTTCAGATTGCATTGTGGGAATTGTAGTTTTTTTAAATTATTTTTTAATAAAAGATATTGAGCTATACCAAGAACTAATAGTGAGGATAGATTTGCCCCCGTTTGTTCAGTTTGACCTCTTTTTAATCTGTTGTATGCAAGTCCATCCATTTATGTATAAAAAGTAATGAAGGTGATTAAGAAAGTCAAACATTTAGTTTCACTGTCTCTTTTCTTTACCATTACAGTAAAGGAGAAAAAATAAATTCATTGTTTTATCATGACATTAATGCAATATATTACCTTTTGAAAAAGCATGTTGTCAATGTGCATGTGTTCATCTAACTATTGTTGTCTCTGTAAGCAATGATTTAAGTATAATCAGCATGCACTCTCTCTCTCCAATGCAGAAAGCTGTATCCATCCCACTCTTTGAATGTGTCCTCCATGTATCTGAAGTTGGGTCGTCTGTACATGGGCCTAGAGAGGCGCTCACCGGGGGTCAGCGCTCTCAAGAAGGTAACTGTTTTCAATTTGCAGCGTCACAGTTTCGGTTGGTACCAAAACCCGAGGTTCAGTATACCAGAACTAGAAATCTCGGACATACTTGCATGTTGTAAAACGCTGTACAATTGTTTGTGTGTACACAGGCAATGGCCATAATGGAGGTGGCTTATGGGAAGGATCACCACTACTTGACAGAGTTGTGCAAAGAGATGGCGCTACAATGAGGAGTAAAGTAAATAAATGATGGAATATGGCTGGCCCCAAGGGACTGCACGCACGCCTTTTATTTGGATCTTTACAGAACTCTTTTTTTTTTGTACTGAAGCAAAAAGAGAGCAATCGTGTTTATATGCAAAGTTTAATGCAATAAAAGTATTATGGAATTTCGGGATATCGGCCTCATCAGTGTTGTCTATCCAGTCATATTAGTTGTTGAATGCAAGATGTTTGTACCAAGCATGCATTTAATAATAAATGTGAAAATCTGACATTGTGAACGAGTTTGTGACGGAGGTAGAGCACAAGATTATCCAAATGATTCCATGTTTGTTTTGGCTTGTGGCCGACACGTCAGCTGGACCCTGTCGTCCATCACAGTGAAGTGGTGGACGTGTGTGTGTGTGTGTGTGTGTGTGTGTGTGTGTGAGAGTGTAGGTAGCAACAATGCAACACAATTTCCACCAGCCAATTAGGTCGGCTGCCTCACCACAGGGGTCATATTAAAGCTGCAGAATGTCCCCTCATCACAATGGAGGGCTGGCATAGAGCAGTGTGTTTGCGTTACCGCTGTGCGAGTGCTCTGTGAGAGTAACCCTCTCCAGCATATGATCTTTATTACCAACAAAAGGAAATTATTCAAATAAGTGAAATTGTGTCCCCGGTCTTAAAGAAAATAAGGCTTTATTGCATAATAAGCAAGTACGACAGCTTCATACATGTCTGGGGACAGAAAAACAAACGGCTTGATGCACTGAAAACGCATATACAAAACATATGTACACAAACTTTTAAAAGGTATTTGGGAGTTTTGCCAAAAGAGAATTAAGGGGAAAAATTAAATATCAACAAACAGTGGAATGCCGTGTGAGGAAATACTGTCACGAAGAACAGAAGTGCAACAAAACACTTATATGTCAAGAGAGCATAAAGCTTTTACTTATTTGAGAATATATACATTAAAATATAAAAATGCATGCATAGTTTATTATGTTGCGGTATTTTTAGGGTACCAAGTCAAAAAAAGAAACTATATAAAACATTTGTAGAAATCGATTTTTTCACATGCCCATTATGTACAAAGTCACTTTGGACATGGCTGGGTTTGCATCACGATTCAGAAAAATAAACAATAAACATATTTAAGGAAACATGTTAAAGGAAATTCTTGTGTGTAATTTGTATAAATGAAATCAAGGAACATTGCAACATAGTAATCTATTGGGCTTGGATCAGATACTAAAGGCTGCATATTGTTGTCACTTTTATACTATTCTCCTTTACAAAAATAATATATAAATCAGTATTCTGTGAAATCCTTAAATGGGAGTTAGGTAAATTATATGAAATGTTTTAGTTGTTCTTCACGAAAAACTATTAAATACCAATTTAAAGATTTAATCTTGATTACCAATTCCATCCAGAAGCTAAAACAAAGATAGGGCCGTCCGCTTCTACTAGTTCATGTTTTAATAAGGCACAATGATTCAGTGTATACAGTATTTGCAGTATCAAGACACAGTTCTCTATTTACTACAAGTTGTGAAATGATACATTCATGAATTATCTCCAATTCATTGAATAAACACTTTTTAGACTTTTGAAATGTGTTTCGGTAAGAAATGCGATCAGACACATTTGATCATAAGGAGCTGCAGCATTCAAATGCACGTTGCTTGTTTATGTGTATTTGCACGTGGAGATGGATCTCAATAGAAATGAATCAAGGAAAATGGGGAAAACTCTATTAATATAGACAAAGAAGTCTTTTGGAAACGTGTAAAAATGAAGACGAGCTCAAAGATGAAAAATAAAAAATTGACAGGGCAAGGGTCAACATGCTTGTCAATGCTCTGTTCAGTTCAAAAGGTGACCACAATCTTGATAGAAATAAATAAAAACATTTGTTACAATGTTGAAGTAAATATTTGCTGTATTAATCAATACTCTGTTGAAAATAAAAGCAACATTTTAGAACAGTGATTTAAGGAATACTTTTGTTTGGCAAACTCTTTCAGAGTATGGAAAATAGTAATACTACTGCTGCCCCCTTCTGTTCATGCAGCATAGTGCCATTTCTCATAACGGCTAAATAATTCATGAGAAATGTAGCAGGCAGGCAATCTATCCAAAATGAAACTGAAATTAGATTTCTGAAGATATTTGTCAAGAAATCTTAAGAACACACAAACGCTTGTTTGGGGTAAAACAGAAGGACCACGTCCAAGAATTAAACCCGGGGAGGGGGGGGGGGGATAACTACATACGCATATTAGAAGGAATGGTCGTCAATTTTTGTACAGGCCTACGCAAATCCTTTCCCCCTTTGAGGTGAGTTAGTATGAAAATCCACCATTTTCATAAACTGCCACATAGAAAACTCTACGTGAATCTCTGCATCTCCAATCCAACCGTCAGTTACCCGCTCCTGTGGCACAGTCCTCGTGTGAAGTACCATTGTCGTTGTCTGGTGCCGTTATGCAATGCGGGTACAAATGTCAGCATACCGGGCTCAGATGAGACGGGAGTTCTTGAGGAACTGAATGAGGACCTGGTAGACAAACGTGTACTGGGAGATGGTCTGCACCATCAGCATCCTCTGCTGCCTCAGCCCCGACAACATGGTGGGAACCTCCACGGGCTGAAGGAGAGACCGACCACAAAGAAATAGACAAAAAGGAGGACAAAGTGAGACACAATCCTACATGCATGTTAAAAAAGACAACAGATTCAGAGTTGCATTAAAAGTCCACTCACTTGCCTCCTCACATGTATGTGCATTGTCTCACCTACAGAGGATTCACAGAGTGAAGTAATAAAGGGACCATGCCTGGATTTATCTGGTCTGCATACTTCAGAGCGTATGCGTTTTGGCAAATGCAGTGTATATTATAACGTAATTGCTTTAAAAAGGGCCAGTCTGTAGGTATTAGGGGGTCTATTGGCAGAACTGGAATTGAAAGTTTGTTTTCTTTCATGCATTATCGCCTCAGAATAAGAATTGTCGCATTTTTTATCAACTTTGAAAGAGCCGTTTATGTCTAATTGAGACTCCGTTGGTTGCAATCTGAACCTCACCACTAGATACCGCCAACTCCTACAGACTGTCCCTTTAAGTCACAGTCTGCATCTTCATGGGCAACATCTAGATTTACATAACAACCGACTAGTACGTTTTTTTCATCCCAAACAATTAAGCAGTGTATCCATTCATGTGATGCATGTTTCTCGTTTAAGAGAAGCTTTGTGTTCCAACTCTTTGCACCCTAGAAGTCCACAGTCCACCCACCTCGTTGTGCTCCAGGCAGCTGATCATGAGCTCAGTGAGGATGACAACTCCGGTGCGCCCCACCCCGGCGCTACAGTGAACCACCACGGGAGGATTGAGGCTCTTGGAGGTGTCCAGCATGGAGTTGGTGTGTCTCCTTACAGACTGGATCTCCTCCAGGTAGGCTGAAGGAAAGAGGATGGAGACACGGGTAAGATGTGGGCCGTGTGTCTGCCAGGCTGAAGAGAGAAGGTGTTCTCTCTCTTCAGGATCTACATTCTTTAGATGACTATGCAAATAAACAGATTTCACAAAATGTCAAACTATTCCTTTAATTAGACATGAAATAATGAAGGTGTGCTGATTAATTCATCAATGTTTGCATCTTAAATGTCACACAAACTGATAATGATAATGAGGACACTCACAGAGGAATCCCTGGACATATTCGGGACAGCCCTGCTCAGGCCAGTCAGTGTACTGCAGGTGCCAGACTGTCCTCTCCTGGCCAGACAGCAGATGTTTGACCTTTAACCCCGTGGTGGCGTAGCAGCCCGAGTCGGTGCGGAATTTGGTGGTCACCTTAAACTTGCCATGAGTGGCCGAGTTGTGTTTGGAGCCCAGTTTGGGCCAGTAGCGGTGACTCTTGGATCGGCCACCCTCCTGAAGGGAAGAGAGGGTAAGGATGGGAGGAAGGGGATAGAGAGGAAAAAAGAGGAATGAATTGACATCCTATTTTTTCCACAAAGGCGAATGCCAGCTGTCTGACGGTGAAAAATATCCACATCTGCTGCTGCGTGTACCTCCTCAGCAGTAACCATGGCGATGACGTTGACCCCTTGCTCCCAAACCATCTGCCAGAAATCGGCGCAGGTGTTGGCTAGCGGGCCCTGGGTGGCAATGTAGTGCCACTCCTCCCCTCTGATCATCACCTGGGAAAACACACAAAACACACATGAAGAATCAGTTAGTGCGCGTGGAGATTACAGTTACTGGGGTGCAAATAATAACCAGTCTTCACATGAATAAACAAGCTACAACAACCACATTTGAATTAAATAAAAATGACTTTATACTTTGAAATATATTTGAAATGTTAAGAGCTTATTTATAAGAAGACAACAATCTCCTCCACCACTAGAGGGCAGAATCCACATCATGTCTAACCAGTCTTTTCTCTTATGTTTAAAACCCCCTTCTTTGGCTTTACTGTTGCTTTCCCTCATTAATAATCACAAGGCCACACACAGAACTGAAACACTTCCCATCTTCAATAAACTCCAACCACACAGATTTTGCAGTGCCGTTACATAATCGACATGTCCCAGCTAATTCCTCGGGCCACCTCGTGACTGTAAACACTGCATTAAGACATGGATAGGGAATAAACAAGGCCTTTTGTTCGGAGGCAGCTACCTTAAATGATGGCGAAAATAAGAGGGTTACACCGTGATAGGCAACGATCCATTGGCGCTTTGGTGAAACGAAAACTCATGCAGACACACAAGCTTGTGCACGCATGCCGTTTGCAACTAAGCATGAATAGAACGCTAGCGAGAGCCGCTCAGGTTGACTTAAGAGGGTTTGGAGTTTGGACCACATTCTTTGGGAATTCCACAAGCGCTGTGAGCTTAAAAAGGCACAAACAGCCTTCAACAGCTGCCTTTCATCCTTTCCTCCGAGCCATCCGCTGCTCAGGAATGACCACAACAAAGACGGGCGGAGGGCTGAGAGTGTAGAGTTTATGCTCTGGGTTTTAATTGATGGCGTATGATGTGGGTGTTGGAACCCATTGTGAGACTGTTACTGTCGTCAACTCGAAACCAAACACATAAACTTGAAATGTTAAATGGGACTGTCAATATCATTCTTTCCCTCCTTATTGGTTCACCACATAAACGGATGGATAATTAAAACCCAGGCCGTCATGTTGACGATGTACAACCCAATGTTGTGAGAAGTGATCCATCTATGGGTGTTTCCATGCATCCGTTTCTATGCACATTCTAGATTTGCATATGAAAAATGTAGACATTTGAACAAATGTTATGCTCGTCTGAGGAGGGAAAAGTCTGTATCGATAAAAGCAACATGTAACCAGTGTAAGGGAAACTTGGTGAATAAATCAGAAGCTAAACCGCGACTGAAGACACCGGCTGAAAACACCAGATCCATGCGGAGCGATGAGGAGACTCATTAAAGAAAACAAAAATGTCATTATTCCACACTTTGAGGTTTGACTGCCGCGTGTCCAATGACATTATCATGTTGCACTCTCTTCTTCTGCCATCGTATTAATGGCATTGATTTGCATTTCTTTCAGGTACATTTGAATAGAAAACTGATTCATGAGCTATGAATACTGCAACTGCCCAATGAAAACCATGCATCTTGGTGATTGATAAACTTACCAATCAAGTATTACTTCATGAATTTAGCTACTTAAGCTCGATAAATTAAGAAAAAACATAGGAATTCCTGTAAAGTTTACATTTTGGAGATACATGGCTTTCCCTGGATGATATTTCATACACAAAAAATATATGATTTAACACATTAAAGGCATCCCACACGTCAGATTAAAGCCTAGATGACAATGTAGTTGCTGTAATCATCACTAATTACTTTTGACACTTTTTAACATTTTACCCTTGACCCCTCGAGCACACCTTGACATGCGAGGCATTGATGTAGCCCGTGTTGTTCTCTTTATTTGGCACCAGCTCGACCCGATTCTCTTCGTACGGAACGACGTCACGGAACCGGTTGCGCTCCGTGTTTTCGGGCAGCGTTGCCGTGGTGAGAACACAGTCGGCTCTCTTCTTGGGCACCTGCTCATACTCAGTGAAGACCCGCTCCTCTTCCAGCTTCAACTCCAAGGTCTTACACTGAACAGACAGGGAGAAAGGGAAAGAGAAGAGAGGGGGGGGGTTACTCATTCACATCATTCAGACGTTTCTCTTTCAGTTCCAAAGGGGCTTTTATTCGTTTACATTCCTCCACACCGAAGGGACTATTCACACCAGAAGAATCCAGAAATCTCCTCATACTATACGTCAACATTCCTAAACTATGGTCGGCGCTCACAGATGAATACCGACTTCAACATCAAAGAACTCAAAGCATGTATAATGCAACAACAGAGCTGTGAAAATGGCGTAATATGCAGTGGTGGCATTCATTCTAATGGGGGCACATGTTTATTAGGCCAGTCATGTTTGAGAGGGCAGCATCTCGGTCTCGCTCTCTTTCAACCACTTTCTGTGTGGCTCACTCGCTCTCTGCCGGGTCACATTCTTAACATACCAGCGGGCCTAGAGGCGATAAGCACCACCATGCCACGCGTTCCACAGCCCACTTAGGGCTTGCCCCCTTTAGCTTAGCAACAGTCTGGACAATGGCTGGGCTTCACACCTCCGCACTCAAAAGAACGCCGGGACAGACAGGATTTTCAAAATTACATTACATTATTACATTATGAAATGCATTAAATAGAAAGATCAGCAGAAACTATCTAGGAGTTTTACAGCGACAATCTTTAGCCACGCTTCTTTTATTACTGCCAACGGGTGAGAAATGAGAGTTAAAAAGGTCCGATGTTAATCCTGCATAAAAAGAAAATTAGTTTATCGTTTAATCTTTGTTTCTTTTGTTTTTTATTCTTTAACCATGTATAAATATGATGAAAATATTCTTAAACTAGAACGATCGGTGGTAAAATTAGTTTGATGCTCGTGAGCAATTAATTGTGAGAAGAAACCAAAATCTTTTGCATTATAATGCATGCCGAACGGTTTGTGCAGCACAATCTACTGAGATGTCACAGAAACACAAAAAAAAAAAAAAAAAGAAATCAACCAAAATGTCAACCATAACAAACAAAACCTGCAACCCCGCGTATATGTTCCGGAGTCGGAGCGGTCTTCTTACCCGCTCGTCAGTCGCAGCCTTGGCCCCGTCGTCTGCAGGGCCCTCGGAGACGGGCATTCGGGCCTGGTAGAGGCCGTTGAGCGCCGCCATCATCAGCGGCCTCTTCATGGAGTCCACGGACATCTTCTGTCTTTCCAGCGTCTTCAAGAGAGAGGAGAATCCCGGCGTCATGGTTACGGGTATCGGCAGCATTGCGAGACCGACGAACCTGCAATGGCCTCAAAACGAGGAGCGCACACATGGGAGGCGTTCGATGTGGGAGGGGAGATTTTAACGTGCATATGAGCACGCTCTCTCTCCGCTTGGTTTATTCTCACCTACCTATTTGGCCTCCTGTTTCCTGACAGAACATAAGTTCCCTCCGTCTTTTTTCTGCTCTACCACACTCGCCAAACTCTGACCCACATTGCCCGGTCCCTACTTCCTCCCAGGATTACCTCACCTAATCTCTGATTAAACCCCCAGGACAGCTCCGCCTCCTTCCTTCCCAGTGGGACAGTCAAAACAACAGCTTGGGGGTTGCATGGGGTGTCCTCTAGATATGAGATGAACCATTTTAGGGATAACTGTGTTTTTATTTCTTTCAATGACTCAGCCAACCACACCTAGTCCCTCTTGAACAGGGAGGTTCATCTCAATTAAGTGAGGCGATTACGATTTTATTCACACCTGGACTGCGCGTGTCAAATGGGTGTGCTTTAACACGGAGCCGACGTACACAAGAACACCCAACCCAAAGAATAATCTGTGGGATTTATAAAGGTTTTAGCGGCCTGTGGGGACTCGGAGCCTCGTGCTACCCTCTCAGGTGCTGAACCTCAGATTACTGCTAATCGGGAACTATGAAGCTAGTTAGCAAACAGCAGATGAAAATATTTAAAACTATATTTTATTTACTTGATCCTGTATTATTTTCTATTCCTGACATTTCTTTCCCTCTGAGTCGGACAGTACGAGGATAGAAGGCTGGGTCCCGGGAATACTGTATATGCAACTGACTGTTAATCTCTCCCCCCCCCAAAGAAATAAAACAAACACAGGCCCCCTCCGGAGGGTCTGGGAGCTGTTTTTTCAAACCAACAGCGGGCCAGCTCCTCTTTAAAAAGGTCTGGGTGCGACCAATTTCACATAGCTCACACAAATATATATATATATATATATATATATATATATATATATATATATATATATATATATACACTTTTATGAATTTTGTCAAACAACTTATTTGACACAACAATTGCCCAAAATCTTATTTTGTCCAAAACCCAAAGATATTGTATATAAATTGCAATAATAAACTAAAACTATACTTCACATGTGAAGTGTTGGAAGCACAAGTGTTTGCCGGTTTTGGGGGAACATCGCGGTCGTATTCTGTCAATTGACTTACCATTTCAGCACTAATAAAAAGCATGTGTTATTAAAACATATGCTGCCACTAACATCAAATAAAAAGAGTCAAGGCGTCGATGACTGAAGGCTCGCCTTACCCTCTGAGCGATCTCCCGCTCCACGATGCTGTCCTCCAAGGAGAACATCTCCGACACCGGCCTCTCTTTGACCGGCTCCTTCCTCACCCTCTCCTTCACACTGGTCAGGTCTGGTTCTGAAATGGATGGACCTAAAACACCCCCATTCACTCCCCCCTGGTCCCCTCGGGTCAGTGTCCCACCCCCACCTGCACCACCACCACCACCACCACATCCAGGCCCGCCACCCCCTGGGCTCTGCCCAACTTTGTGCGCTCTGCCCTGGGCTTGGTTGGGGTCCATTGGGCCCTGGATGCTCTGGAGCCCGTGGTTATGGTTGTGGTGGTGAGTGTGGTTGTGACTCTGGGTGCGGATCTGAGCGTTGCTCGGAGGTCTCGGAGGACCAGGGTACTCTGGAGGGGGTTTGTTCGGCAGCTTGGCCAGAGCCGCCTGCAGCTGAGCGCTGATGCTGATGTCCTCGTTGAGACCTGGGATTTGAACGTCCAGCTCAGGCCTCTCCTCTTCCTCTTCCTCTTCACTCTCACTACTGTGTATGAGCATGGTAGCGTTGGAGAGAGTCTTTTGATGCTGATAGGCCTCTGCCCCAGACGGCGTTACAGGAGCCTCGGGGGATTTCTCGGCAGGCATCTGCATGGGCAGCTCCTGTAGCTGCTGAGGTGTCGGCTGCGGGGTTTGGGGCTGAGGGGTTTGAGGCTGGGGCTGAGGGATGGACTGAGGCTGAGGGGGCAGTACATGTTCTCTGAGAGTATTCCTCCGATGAAGGGGAGCATTTATGCTCTTCATCACAATGCCGTCCATCCCTCCTCCTCCCCCTCCTCTCATGCTGCTGATCACCTCCATGCTGTGTCTCTTTCCCAGGGTGGAGCGGTGCTTCGCAGCTGCAGTCAGTGGTTCACTGACCTCCTGAAGGGACTGGTGCACCACAGCCGAGCTGTCCGGCTGGAAGGTCTTGACCGACAGCTGCACCATGCGGGTAACCAGCTCTGGACTGCTGCCCCCCATGCACCGGTGCCGGTGGCTGGCCAGGTCTGGCGTGCTGGTGGCCGGGCGGAAGGAGCTGGACGGGTAAGGTGGAGGAGGGCGCGACATGTGGTTTCTCAGCATGTTAGCTGTAGCTGCGTAGCTTCCCGCATTGTTCCCCTGTTGTTTGGTGTTCGCCAGCTCAGGCGTGCTGACCGTGTGAGAGATGGAGCTTCCTACACCTCCAACCCCGCCACCGCCTCCACCTCCATTGACGCAGGGTGAGTGACAGGGGCCCTGGCTGTTAGCTGGCCCACCCTGATGAGGGCCATGGGACACTGGCTTACTGTAGCTAATCTGCAAGGCAAACATAAAAAAGAAGAGTGTGAGATATAATGAGCAATACATTTAATAAAATCAAAAAACAGATAATTCACCTGTACCTGTTGGGCGTAAGGTCCCGGGCTCGGCCCCAGGCCATGATAAGGGCCCCTTTCCCTCATCTCGGGCTGGCTATACACCAGTGCCTCCGGCTGGCGGTAAGCACACGCATTGCTGATGTTCAGACTGCGCAGCGATTGGCTGTGGAGGTCATGGTGAGCAGGGAGCATGCGCTGCTTCTGCCGCATGACGGCATCGTACTCAGGCGTGGGCCGATAGGACGGAGCAATGATGGCGCTGTGGCGGTGGCTGGGGATGTAGTCAGGGCGCATGAGCTCACTACCGGGGATGCTGAGGTTGGAAGACATGGGAGAGGGTGGGACGAAAGTCTGGGACTGATTGAGCGAGCTCAGGCTGGGGCTGCTGTACATGCTGCCATTGGGCACGGTACCATTACGAAAAGGAAAGTCCACTGGGCAGCGGTCCAGACTCGTCTCTGACTTGTAGTACGGGTCGTCGTGGAAGATACTGTCTAAAAACAAAAGGAGGGAGGAAGAAATGAAAAAGCAGATTTTTTTGGTATAGTTAACATAGCGGGAGTGTTTAAGATAACAAAATAAGAGCAAAATAAAGAGAAAAGAACATGCATTAATCAGATAAATGATCTAATAGCAAAGTTTAAAAGTAAAGTCGAGTGTACTGGAGGAACAGAAGCAGTAAACAGCATTTGCAGCACCTTCAAGGTGTTTCTGATGTGGCACAATATATAATTGTTTGGGTCTGGTTCACTGACCACATCTGAAAGAATTCAGAACATTTCCCCACAGGAGTTAACCGACTTAGAACGGGAACGTTTTTTGGATATTTTCTTCCCACCGTAATGAAGGAGAAAGTGGTATGCATGTCATTCCTCTTCCCTCAACAAATAGAGCATTCTCTCCTGTGAAACTATCTCAAGCCCACAGGCCGGCAGACACACAAAGTCTGCGTCCACACAAGCAGAGTGTGCTGAGGTCACACGGCAGAATGATCCCACACCCACGCAGAGCAGCACACCCAGAATGTGTTTTCCATCCGCCAAGTCGAAATGAGGGAAGCTCTTCGGATTAGAACGCCGACCGAGTGTGTGAACGAGTCAATGAAAGAGTGAGGCGCAGAGTGAGGTCATTGCTCTGCACCCCAAACGTTGGGCTCTAATTGGCTGGGGCGATTGTAAAAATAAAAACGGGCTGTGAGTCACACGTCTGGCGGGAAAGACACAATTAACTCCATTGAAATGCTTCAGATATCATGAGGGAGGCGAAAATCTTAAATCGCACTGTGGTTACAGCAGTGAGCTGGAGGAGTTGAAATGACTCAAAATGTGTGTGTCTGTGCGTGTGTGTGTGTGTTGCACCTACCTTGGGAGCTCTGTGTGTCCTGATAATGCTCTCCATACTGGGAATGCATTGACTGGAAGTTACAGGACTGGGGCCGCGGCTGAGTGAAGAAACACATTCAATGCAATTAGGAAAACGCAATTCATGTTTATACTCCGTTAAAGTGTGCATATTGAAACAAGCTGCACATTAAAACAGCCTTTTAAATGAACGTCAACATGTCACATTGAAATCTTTCCTAAGGCAACAGGTGACTGTGACTCAGACTACTCTGCACCAATGCCGACCACGGTTCTCCAGACAGACAACGGAGCACCCGAGTGGACCGACTGAACAGCTATTGTGCCACATTTAGCCGAGCCATTGTCTGGCCAGCAGGGAGGGAGACGCACAAATCACTGCCTTCATTGTCGCACCGGAAATCAGACGAAGCAACACCCTTGCAAACTTTCCAGCAACACCCACCACACCACCGACGCATGTTAAAACCGAGGCTCCGCGGCACAATTAAGTGCGGCCCCGAGTGGGAGAGCGGGGTCAAATCTCTGACCGCAGCCGTTTCTGTCTTGGATCCCAAATTCTGGTCTCATTCAGTGTCAAACCACGGAGAAATAGCCAGTGATAATGAACCATATCAAAGCAAGCAAAGACTGCTGGTGGTACCAGCGATAGGCGGTGGGTCCAAGTGGGTCTCCTCCTGATTGGTGCAGGTGAGTGAGTGGGCCTAAAGAGAAACAAACAAAAAATAGTATTCACAAACTCAAAGTACCATGCATCACAGCCAGTTTAGGATCATTATTTTTTTAACATAACCTTCGAACGGTTGGCAATCTCTATTTCAAACATTAAATGGGAGATCATTTTGGGATATATGCGATGCAAGTGTTCTGATTGGCCGTCTGCTGGCCTCTCCGGTGGCCTCGAGACTCACTCTGCACAGATTTTGTTCTGTTTGTAGAATTTGTGTCTGGCTGTGAAAAGACGAGCGATGTACTTGGCCATTTCCATATCCTCCTGCAGATACAAACACGGAGAGAAAAACAACGATGTTTTGAATTAACACAGCAGATGTATTTATAGAAAATCAAGAAAAAATGTGCCAGTGTGTGTTTTTCTAGAAGCCTTGTGTAGAGCGCGTGTGTGTGCATGTGTGTGTGTGTGTACCGAGACCACCCGCAGACACAACACTCACCATGTGAAAAATGATGGTGTCGTCTCTGCTTGTTATCTCCACTGTGATGGCTGACTTGTTGTGCGCTATCGTACCGATGTCCTTCCACCTGTCACACACACGGAAACGCAAACAAATTTCACACAAGGGTTGAATTTTCCCACACAAAATACATCACACTTTCTTACTTATTCATAAATTTGTAATAGCCCTGCTCATGATCACCGATAGGATGACAAATCATACAAGCTACAAAAAAAAGACAACGGGTGCTTACTTGTGGAGCATGATGGATCTGCCATTTCTGTGTTTGACAAACACCCCAATGAAGGACACGCCGATGAAGATATCGTTGGTGTAGTTGTCCTGTGGAAGAAGAAAGAATATCGTAAGGACTACATTCAAATACACTGGTGTGTGTTTATGTGTGTGTGTGTGTGTGTGTGTGTGTGTGTGTGTGTGTAGGAGGATGGGGTTGTCTGTTATTCATCTACCTTTGCAGGAAAGCTCTCCTGGCCAAAGCCATCCAGTTTCTCCACCTCCTTGATGTACAGCAGCTCTGCTTCAGCGGTCTGCATTCGACTGGAAAGTACAGACAGATGTAATACCTGGTTGTCTCTGAACCTTTGTTTCTTGCTCTCTCACATGTTCACGCATGTACAAACACTATGAAAATGAAACTGACAGGGCCTTATATAGTAGAGCGGGCACCCGATGTACAAAGGATGAGTTCTTACTGCAACCGCCCGGGGTTTGAATCCCTTTCTGCATACCCTCCCGACTCTAGCCCCCCTAGCTGACTGCAATATGAAGGCAAACAAATACCCCCCAAAAAACTCAAGAGAAAGGAAATAAAAGCGTACCAGTGACTCTTGTGCTCCTCTGCAACTTTCTGGGTCCACTCTTCGAGCACCTCGTCTCCATTCGGCCAGTTCTGGAGGAAGAGTGAGGAAATCATCAGGCCGCAATTAAGGAAGAGAAGGAGGAGGCGAGTATGAAAGGAAAGAGAAGCAACAGGTGAAGACAAAGTGAACTAATTAGTGATGAACACTGTCACTCGCTTTCACCGCCCTGTCAAACAGTTTTACATTAAACTGAAGTCAGCGGTGTAGCAATGTACATCAGGTGGCTGGCAATGTAACAGAGAAATATAGTGTTCCAGTAATGTAATACATGTGGTATCCCCTGGATCTTTATTCCTCTCTTTTTTCTGTCTGTCAATCAGGTGTGCAGAGGGGCAGCGGGAGGAGGTACACAACGAACACAAGAATATGTGCTAACAAGGCAATACACAAACACACACAAACACACATGTTTGAACAGTGACGTTTGAGGACTCACCACCGGGAAGAGCACATACTCCCTGAGGAAGTCCTGGGACATGAAATGCGTGAAGTCTCCAAAGTCAGCTAGAAAATACAAACGCATACATTTTATTATCTTTGAGGATAAAATACTTGTTCAATGTGTATGACACTCATTTTTGTTGTTATCACATTGGCTGAAATGTACCATCTATTGTTGTGCTTACTCATATTTTAAGAGTTTTGAAAAAAATATTCTGCAGGGTCGCATTCACACAGCAGATGGGATGAACATTGCATGTTTTTGTTTGCCTTCATCTGAAAAGGTTTCATCTACATAGCTCAGAAGATACGGTCAAACCAAATACATTCCGAAAGAAATGCGTGTGCCAAAGATGTTAACGCATGAAGACAACATGGAAAGATAATCACAATCTTTCCAATTAACGTCAAGGTTATTTTCTTTTTTTTATGTTTAACGCCAAATGTTTTCATACAGAGGCTGTTGCTGAACGTCCAATTGCTAGAGAGCAAAACAAGTCTTACTCTTTGTTTCTTATATTGTGGCTAAAGGCTTATTTTTTATTTTTTTAAGTAAAATTCCACAACATTACGACGGAAGTAATTTGCCGTCACATTACCGGGTGCACAATTCGGTATATTTCCACTGTGGCAACAAGTCTTTTATTCCGTGTAACTAAAAAAGGTATCTAACTAATTAGTACACTACTAATCTCCCACCTGCACAACACCTCCATAACATCTTCAGGCCTCCAGATACGACCTTTGAGTGCAGCCTAAGTGCTGCTCTGCTGTCTGTCGGACAAAAGGAGGTGTAGCGGAGGATCCTCGCCTCCCGCCAGATAAGCGTCTTCCTCATGCTACTAAGGCTAACCTTGGAACTAGCGATAAGCAAACTGTCTGTTTACATTCCTCCTGAGACACAGACAGCACCCAGGAACAAGACCGAGGAGATGGAGTGAGGGTGTGTGTGTGTGTGTGTGTATAGACTGATACCAATGAACTCAAGTGGACTGGGCTCTCCCAGTGGTATGCAGCCATATTAGGTAGTGAAGTCAAGATGACCTGAGAAAGTGTGAGTTTGTGCTCACTCGTTCTCTCTTGTGCCGCCTGTCTTCCTCTGGTAGATAATTCACATGAGATATTTGTGTGTGTGTGTGTGTGTGTGTGTGTGTGTGTGTGTGTGTGTGTGTGTGTGTGTGTGTGTGTGTGTGTGTGTGTGTGTGTGTGTGTCTTACCTTGCACTGCTAGGCCAGCTAGTCTGATCCCCTGCTCTACTGAGCAGTGGAGACGTCCATCCAACACCTCCTTCTTCACCTGCAGGTAATACTGATACCTAGAGAGAAAGAAGAAAGGAAGATAGAGAACATAAAGAACACATTACTCAGGTGAGACGATGTTAAGCGACACTGGCGTCAGCAATCCATTTCACTTCTTAGCCACTAGCAGGCTCCTGGGATGATGTAATGTCCGTCAGTCGGTCTACCACTTTGTATCAGCCTGAAATATCTCAACAATCATCAGACGGGTTGTAATGATGTCTTATGCAGACATCCACGATGAGTCAAGTGCTAACCTCTACCGTGACATGTTTATTTCCGTCGTGAAACGTCTCAACCACTACTGGATGGATACCTATAGTATGGATTATCTAATGTCACTTGTGAATGTATGATAAAATACGTGGAGAATATTGACGTTCCCATCTGTGTTTAGTGCAGAGGTTAGCACGCTAATACACAACATTATAACGGGGAACTCGGTTAGGTATTGCACATGCTCACATCAGCATCGTCACTGTGAGCATTTTAGCATGCAGACGTTAGCCGTTAGCGGTAACTAAGCACAGCGTTTCTGAGTTGCGAGCGAGCCTGAAGACTCGTAGACTTGCTGGAACTTCACAGCACAGAGCCGTTCTAAAAACTGTACGAAATATCTAAAGAGCCGGGTGGTAGCACAGGCACTCTTATTAGATTTCAGAAACAAACCAGAATTTGGTTGGTGGTTCATGTTATTTTTCCAGCTGTCTCTGAACACCACTTATATAAAAAAATGTAGCTGGAAAACATGATGGATATCAATCCCAAATATGTATCCAAAGTAAGTAAGAAGAACGCTGCTCAAGGCCTTGCACATTAGCAACTGAAAGATTGCAAACATCCACAGAGACGTACTCTCCTGCTTCTGGTTTGTGCAACAGAAAGTATGCGTCAAGACAGTATTGGCAACAGCAATAGTCGTTGAAAACAATGCCAGAGAAGCATGTTGCAGAATCCATGTGAGGAATGAGTGAATCACCTCTATTTGAGAAAACAGTGACTCATTTCAGCTTCAGAGAAATGCCAAATGTATCCCAGTATGGGCTAAACAATACGATGTTATAGATCTGTACATTGTTGTCAAACAGCGAGCAAGTGGCGTAAGAGGCCAACACAAGCTGGACAAAAGGACTTTTATAATTGCTGTGCAAATGTGAGGCAAACTGGGGACTCTGCGCTGCGGCTTTGGGCAGCGGTGGTTTTGCCAAGTGCAAGCTGATATGATGACACAGTTCAGATAGTTGAGCCCACTTACATCTTTCCCATATTGTGGTAAAAAAAAAGTCCCAAAACCCAGAGGCTGAAATACACTGAGCTCCTTTTGTGCACTTTTAGCAGCAGTCCAACTGGATGTTTGTCTGTTGGAGAATAGAGCGCCCGCACAGGAGGAGAGAGAGGATCGTCAGGGTGACCGGGCTCAGCTGTGTAAAAACTCGCACACCGTTTCCTGTTTGTTGCCATGGTGACCACCGGCTGAGTCTTTTTTCCGATGTGGGCTGTGAGACACCTTTTCTGACGCACGCACACACAATCAGAGAGAGTTGCAAGAGTACAGAAACTTCTATTTGGGAACCACTGAGCTGCACATGCTTAGTCATTCACTCTCTCACACTCACTCACACACACATACTGTTGATGCAACTCAACACATTTTCTTTCCTCAGTCATCCCCGTTGTATAAGTAGCTCTCAACAATGGCCCCATATTTAGCTCCCTGTGAACTGTCACTTTTACCCTCATAGTTTCATGCCCTCCTTTATGTTCTTTACATCTTTCATGTTCATATTCTTCGTCAAATTCTCTCCACCAATACTTGTTCTTTTCTTTTTTGAGCACCGCTCGGCATACTCCCAGGCCTATAATCTGACCCCGCCCTCCACCCTCACCCTGTCATTACACCCGTTGGCTAAGCTGCCATTCCGTTCCCGTGGCAACCCCCTAATTAGCCAACCCAAACCTCCACGGCAGCAGGAGTGGGAGGAGCCTGGTGTGGTATGAAGGGGGAGGAGCCTCGCAGGACACAAAACCCTTCAAATGATTGTGGACTTTGTTTTGACAAATTCTCCATGTTTTCCCAGCACTCTCCGTATGGGGTCTGGGGAAATGTTGAGGTTGACAGTGGTTCTGAGGTTCAATGATAACAACATGATGGTGTGTTTTATATTTTTATATATATGTGTGTGTGTGTTAGTGAGTGTATAGCAGCACAACTAGGCCAACAATATGAAGGAACATCTAGAATTTTATTGACAGTCTCAAATGTTGCGCAGTCTTCAAGAGCACTCTCAGAAATAAGACGTGTTGATGATTTTTTTCTATATAGATGTTATATTACAAAAGCTGTAACACTTATTTTACTAAAAAAGCCTTTTCACCAGCTCTTTTGTGCCATTTTTCCGGGAATGCAAATTATAATAATGCAAGAACTGATTGGTTGAACTTTTGCTCACTTCCTTATTTGTAGGGGCTACTTATTAGTTTATAAATATTTAACTGCAATGAGTAAATGTCTATTCTTTTAGATCGTTTGAAGATCCACCGTGACGGTTTGAAGGGATTGTATTGTCTAGTCCTGGTAATAACCCTGAATCAGCATGCTTTTAAGTTCAATGCGAGTTCAAAGTAAAGCCTTGAGTGATGCATGAGTCTTAAACCAACATTGAAAGGAGTCTGGAAAATGTTTGTGTTTGAAATTATCCTCGCCACATATAAAGTCCACATGCTGCATATTGGAGGCTTCAATTACAAGAAGATCCATTTGCAGAGAAACCACTCAATTTAAGTTGATGTTTCAATATTATACAAATATTTCAATCTCGCCCTCAAATATGTTAATACTTTGCAGACAAAGATCATAAGATAGCCTAAAGAGGTACGGCCCTTCCTCTTTTACAGTATTTCCCTTTATAATCTCATCTATAATCACAGAAAAATACATTTGAAAAAACGTTCCCGAATACTTTGAAATCTGCATGATCTACAGAAAACAGTGTAAAATGTTTCTTACATAATTATTCCTTTGTTTGATCGGCTTGAAATTGTTGAAAAAAACAGATTTGTGAGAAGACGTTAAAAGCAAATAAATGAAACAGAACTTCATCATGTTCTGGCCACAAAGGCGACCGCTTGTAAACCTCCATCGACGTGTCCACAAAGATGTCCTCCTGACGACACACACCTGGCACGTATGTCAGCTTGACATCACTATGCTGTAATAACAGGTGAATATGCACACATACACATGAGGTAGAGCTTTCCTCACTGAGAGTTCCTTGTGACTTCCACCCTGGCAGAGTGCTCTGCTGGCACTCCAGGCAGCCACACAGGCACAAAGGGCCCTTTATATGCCCACGCATGTTCAAGCCCGCCTGGAGACATGCTGCCAGATGTCCAAGTGGCCCGGACAACAAGCCTGCAAGCATATGTGCATGCATGCATGAATGCGAGTGTATGTGTGTACATATGCTTCAACCCCTCCTCCACCACCTCTGCAGTGGGATGACCCTGACCACCCCCTCAACCCTGGATGAGTCGAGACAGCTTGTGTGGGAGGCAGGAGGATTTCACTTTGAAATGTGTTGAATCAGCAAGGGGGCACAACAGAGTACAGCTGTGTGTGCGTTTGTGTGTGTGTGTGCGTGTGCGTGTGAACGAGCCCAACAATGCTAGGATTTCAAGGCTGTCGGTGCTGCTAGCCTTGGGGGCTACCGGGGCCAGCTGGCCTCGCTCCGGTCAACAGCTCTCTGTTTAGTTTGCTGACTTTCTCTCTCTGGGCCACTTTAACCCTCCTTCATGTCAGGGAGACAGAAGGAGCAGAAGGTTTCAAACACACGCACACCTTCTGCACGGCGGTGTGTGTGTACTGTTGTGAGATGGATGAAATCCCCCCCCAAAAAGGTTATTTTTCCACAGAGGAAAACAAAAGGAGGTGGTACATGATATCTACTTAATTAAGTGAGTAGTACATAAGAGGTAGTCTTTGATTAGTACACAATTGAGTTTGGGAGTCAAACACGGTGCAACCCACTCGGAATGATACACCCACACACCCAGCAAAGCAGTTAGTCGTGACCAGTAATGCATTACTCTGATTTCTAGAAATGCTCCCTACATATTCTGTTACGAAGTGAAAGATCATCACTCAGTGTTCAACTTCAAAATCATACTTTGTAATAAATAAATAGAGTTTTAGTGCACTTACCAGCAGCATTTATCCGCAGATAGCAGCATCCCCTTGTTTCTGAGAGACAACGAAAATGTGTAAACTTAAAAAAAACTAAAATTAACAATTTTAGTGCAGTGGCTTTGCCTGACGTTGGCTGTGTGACATACTATAATAAACAAGTCATCCATCTTCTGAGCACAGACATAGGCCAATGCCAAATATCTCAAAATGACAATCGACACAACATGCAGAAACATTCTCAGACAATCGGATTAAAACGTGTGTTGCAAAACATCAATAAACAATGTAGCACTCTAGGTTTTGACAAAAAACATAATCTAACTGTATATGAAGGACTCCAAACGTTTGTCTTGCAGCAATAACGGCAACTATGAGTTTAATTGCATTAACGTCCCAGAGAACAGTGTTTACATGGGCCCCAGCTTTCCTGCAATACAGGCTTAATTGGTTGATAACAGGATAATTGGTGTAAACACACACACACACACACACACACACACACACACACACACACACACACACACACACACACACACACACACACACACACACACACACACACACACACACACACACACACACACACACACACGCACGTTGCTTTGGGTAATTTTCACAGCTGCATGAAAGAGACGAGGAGAGGGAAAGAGAAACAGATGAATGGATGGACAGGAAGAGGGAGATCTGGTATCAGGTTACACATCAGTCAAACACTGAACTTCAAAGAGCCGACCACATTATAAAACTCACATTACTTTCTCAGTAAATCTCATTTACACAGAGAGAGGCTGAGTCAGCACTCTGTCTTTCTGGGTTCTGGCAAGAAGTTATCTGTTCATAAAACAAAGTAACCACTAACCAGTTTTCTTTTCTTACTTAAATGAACAGAAGAGCGATTTCAAACCAAAGACCTACATATTAGTTGGAGACAAACATGTTAAAGGTCAGTAATAAACTATGATATAGCGTTTTAAATTTCCAAACTTTGCTAAAAAAAAGCCTTTTTTGAAACAGTAAAACAAAACACGAGCATTCCATGAACCAAATTCACCCACTCCTCTGTTTTAGCTCACAAGCACAAACACACTTTATCTATGCAGACACATAAATATGTGTAAGTTACAACATGTGCGCAGCAAGCTCAAACCACATAAATAACAAGGTACAAAACCAACGCCAAGTGTTGCTGCCAAACTTTTACTTTCTCCATCCCTACATGTCTCCCTCTGTCATTCTTTGCCTGAATCATTCCCCCTTCCCCCTCTTCCCCAGAACAGGTGTCAGAAAAAACAAAGACCTGCTTCACTGACTCTGGCCCAAATCGACCTCAACTCGATAAATGATCTACATGTAAAAGGGGGCGAGAGGAAGTGTAACTGTTATCATGCCCACGCATTGATGAGTCCTCAAAGGAAAGCACAGAAAGTACACGAGCAAAGAATGCGTTTCAAGCTTTATTTTCAATCCTGTTATATACTGGGTGATAAAAAAAAGATGAGTGTGTTTTGAACCTTATCAAAAAAGGTTGTAAAGATGCTTTTCAACTTGATGTGAAGAAAAAAGGGGGACGGTCCTTCCCCACCGCTGGCCTCAGGGAGCATGTATGTTCTTACAATGTGGTGTATTGTGACTAACTCCTCTGACAGGGCTGCAGCTGGCTTCTGAGAGGATTCTTTGGGGTGGGGGGTGTGTGCGAGGTGTGTGAGGTGAGTGTGTGCATGTGTATGTGTGTGTGTGTGTGTGTGTGTGTGTGTGTGTGTGTGTGTGTGTGTGTGTGTGTGTGTGTGTGTGTGTGTGTGTGTGTGTGTGTGTGTGTGGGGGGGGGTCGTCTGGTTTACAAAACACACACACATATGCACACACACGGCCCCCTTTACCCCCAGCACTTCTGCTGGGAGGAATGTGTGGTCCGCCTCCTACGCTGGACGGCTGTGCCAACATTCCTGACAAACAAAAAAAGTGAAAGAGAAGAAGAAGAAGAAAAAAAGAGAGGACGAAGGGACGAAGTGAGAGAGAAAAAAATGTGGGACTGGAGTGATATGGAGATCTGCTCTTGATAAAGGAGCAGGAGTGACACTATGTAGAGGGATTGTAAGAGAAAGAGAAGGGGCTTGAGAAAAGAGGCAACCATTGTTCCCTAAATTGCCCCTAAGGCCCCATCATAACCCCTTCAATCCTACACACACACACCAAAAAAGCCTGCAGGGGTTTCCTGGAATACCATCCCTTTACCAGAGCAGATCCTGACTTCTGCATAACGAAGCTACACACACACACACACACACACACACACACACACACACACACACACACACACACACACACACACACACACACACACACACACACACACACACACACACACACACACACACACACACACACACACACACACACACACACACACACACACACACACACAGTGAGCGTCAGAGTACCAGGCCGGTCACTGATGTATGATGATTTCATTATATTCTGTGTAAACATAGAAGCAGCATGTCCAGTCATGCCTCTCAAAAAAAGAGGAAATTCGGCAGCGTAAATAGTGATCACACACCTTAGAACAAAATCTAGCATTTAAAAAATAAATCAAGCTGTGACCTGCAATCGACCTTTCCCACATCCAGCAAAGCAGAAGCCGCAAATTCACCAGCTCAGTGCGAAGCCGACCTGCACAGAGTGTGTGTGTGTGTGTAGGAATCTGAGATGGCAGACTGTCCACTACACAATGACCTCTGGATGCCCTTTTCACAGCTAGCTAATGTGCGTATTCACACTCTCTCTCTCACACACACACACACACACACACACACACACACAAGACAGCCCCATTGATAATCCCACCTGTTAACTCCGAGTGTTGGCAGTAAAAAAAGCCATGAGTGGACACATTACTGGACAAGTCAGAGATGTGAGCAGCAGTGTTGGAGATCCTTCTTGGTTCAAGGCCAGTATTTGAAGGTCTTTCCACATTTTCATACAGTATTTTAAAGGGATATCACTAAATTGCCTGATCATTGTTTGATTTATCTATTTACATCATTACTGTGATTATTTTATCAAGACACAAGATGACACATCATGGTAATATTATGACAATGTGGATGCGTTTTCAGATCAATTAGATATAGTGCCATATGGTGTGTATGTTCCTCATGCTATAATAAGTATGGACACATTATATTTGATTCCTTTGGGGGGTTTTAAAGGCGGGAAGGGAAATATTTTGAAGTTAACAAACTCTTCCCTTTCCAAATGAGGTCGTATTGGTAGAAAACCTTGACGCAGAAATGACCGAATAAAGCAACACTCATGGAGTAAGTTTGTGTCTGACATGTAGAACCTGTACGTGGCGTTTGGAGACTCTTTACCTGGTGGCTTCCTGCTCCAGCCGGGAAACACTGGGCACGTAGAACATGACTCCGAAGAAGAGCAGCGGCTCATTGCCAAACTTGTCCAGCTGCTTCTTGAGGGGTTTCTCCAGCTCCACCCAGCGATGGGCCGGGGCCTGGGTCTTCCCTTGGAACCACAGCCCGAAGTAATGGGTCTGGAGCCAGAGGGAGAGACGGAGGGAGGTCAGGGTGGTGCACACGGTCGAGGGATGGAGACAGAGTGGAGGTGGGATGAAGAGACAGAAGAAACAGAAGGGAGATGGAGGAAATGTCCGTCAATGGAGGAGACAGAGTATTAGGATGGGAAATGGAGGGTTATCAGGAAATTAGTGAATAAATACAATAGAGCAGAGCAGAGAGGAGATTAATGAACTACTGAAATACAACAAGCACATATTTCTCCTTCAGATCTGATCAAACCTTTGACGTCAGCAGCGTACCTCTATTAAACACAGATATTAGACCACACTCTGGGAGGCCAGGCAGTGATCCTATCTCACAAAAGCCTCTTGTCCGTTATTTTATCTAGAGATTAATAAGCTATTTGGAAATGAAGCACAATGCAGCTGGATAAACAGCCAAAACAACATTCACAGATAACAACTCAGTTCCTCTGAAACACGCCGTATTGATTACACACCGCTCCAAACCAGAGCGCGGTGAAGCCGCTGAGATCGGAAAAGGCTGTAACCGGTTTGGACCGCAAGAAAACAGCGAGTACTCGGACTAAAAATACAGATTTGCTTTGGTAACATGACATTCAATAGATTTGCTCATCTAGATTACAGCCTAGAAATCCCATAGAAGCCTGTGTTTATGCATCCAGGGTACGTTACAACAACATCCTGGGATTTTGACACGTTTCCCAAATCAAAACAAACACCGTATTCGCCAACCCGTGCACGAGCATGCCGGAGCGCTGCAGGACGCTCAGACGTACCGGAGACGTGACACCGTCGCCTTTTGCAATCTTTTTGTCAACAGTGCTTATAAGCAGGCGAAACGGGCGCCTGACCTGAGAGTGTCTTCAAAATAAAAGATCTCAACGTATATCAAACTCTGTTTTCATGTCAAACCATGTAATTTAAGAGTCATAAAACGACATTTCATTGGTGTCTGTGTGTATGCGTCATATCACGAAGGGGTAAGCACACCTGTTCTGTCTGCATGCGTTGACCCTACTGTAATGAACGTTGTGAAGCTGCAGCTGGGAGAACAAATGCACTCACGCAAAAGAAACACACACACACACACACACAAACTCAAGGCCTCAGGTAAAGCAATAAAGATGAAAACAACAAATTCAGACTTCCTCGAAAGCATGCATGGGGGCAGACGCCGGCTGAAGCTGAGGCGTCACATCGCCGTATTTATAACATCACCGACACCTGGCAAATACCACAACACTGCGTGAGGACGCACATGTACACCGCTCCTCTGTCTCCCTTTGTCAATCAGCTGTCAAGCAAACACACAATCTTTCTCCAATCTGTGAACAACACCGCCCCGCCACACGCAAAACAACCGTCTACAAACAATAAGCCCCATCACGCAACGCCGCGTACCTGTGTGAGTACGGAGCAAGGTGCTGGGTAAACCTCGATGAAGGAAATGTAAAGAACATTAGGGAACAGGAAGAAAGGGTTAAGGGAAAACCCGCAGCGAAAGCAATGAAAGGAGGGGGAGAGGGACGAGCAGTATCTCTTTCTTCTGAAGAGAAAAGAGGACAGAGGTAGCCACGCTTCGTTAGAGACACACAAGGACCCTGCAGGACGGGGACAGCAGAGGGCAGGGACACACACACTGGGTGTGTGGAGAGACGCGTGGCCATCCCTCACACAACAACACACACACACAATGCATTCATGAAGTGTTGAGAGTTAATGGGCTATGTGGGTGATTACCAACGTTAAACACCCAGACAATTAGATCATTTGTAAGTCCTAAAAATGTCAATGTGTCGCCCCGCGTTGGGTTCTGGGGTACGGCGATGACCTCAGCATTTTGACACTTAAAATATTTATTAAAAGGTTCATATGTTGTGTCTTGTGACTGTTGCAATTGTTCTATGCTGCTGTCTTGGCCAGGCTTCCCTTGAAAAAGAAGTCATTGTATCTCAATGGGACCGACCTGGTTAAATAAATAAAAAAAATAAAAAATATGAGAATCTGCAAGGTTAGCAGTTACTCATCGTGCATGTACGCGTTTGAATGAAGACATAATAGAGAATTGATACAAGTTAAAATATTTCGAGATTGCAAGAGCAAACTAACTACCAGCTGACGTATCAGTCTAACACGAGCATGTACGTGGATCACGTAATTAACTAAAAGACTCCTCCTCACCTCCCGCAGCTCCAGCCTTTGGGCCACCGCCTCCAGACATTCCTGTCCCGTACTCTCCACTGACAGAGTGCATTCAATCACATTGCTGTCCAGCAGGCGGATCCGTGTCACAAAGTAGTTCTTGCTCAGGACGTTGTAGCGCCGCGTGCGCCGCAGCTTCAGCCGGAAGGGCATGGCTGGCAGGAGGTCGGGGCGGAGTCAAAAAGGTCAAAAGTCACAAGCAAGCAGAGAGAGAGAGAGAGAGAGAGGGGGGGGCAGGCTCTATGACCTGGCCGCTGCCCTCCTCACTCTTGCGCGACGCCAGCCGCACCACCGGGTGGAAAGATGCACCCTGGCAAGGCTCTGGCCCATTCCCAAAGATGTCCGGAGGGGAGGAGGACGATGAGGACGAGCGGGTGCTGCAAGGAGAGACGACAAGGAGACAAATCAGTCAACTAGAAGGAATATCTAGACACTTTTTGCCAAATTCAAATGAGCCAACTGGAACTCCTACGCGTTGCTCCCATCAGTAAGCATCCGTCCTATCAAACCTTCCAACATCATATTTCCCGCCCACCTCCCTCAATCACCGGCGGTAACAGCAGCGGTGCCACAACGCTAACAGAGGCAGGAATCACACGGTAGCAGAGCGCTTTATCCTATAGTTATGGCAGCTGCTCCGTCTCCAGCCCCGTGAGGCCCAGCGGCGGGCGAAGCGGGGAGACAGAGGCAGAGATGTGAGGCTATGGATGAATGGACATCAAACAGTCGAGCGCAGACATCCATCTGAACCCGGCAGCTGGCTTTGAGGAACTAATGGAGCTCCTAAGTCTCATATCTGCCTGTGTGGGAGGCCTTTCCTTTTTATCTCCCAACAGCAGCACAGTGCCAGACATTGGAGCGTACAGTGCTGTTGTGTGTAGGATCACACACACACACACACACACACACACACACACACACACACACACACACACATGCGGTGGTGGCACAGATGCTTTCCACAGACGCACTGTTTATCAGCCACGGCCACAAAACAAAGTCAATAAGAAACTCATAAAACTGTTAATTACTCCAACAAAACTTCAACATTATGAGGAGGACGCGCCAACACACACACACACACACACACACACGTTTTAAGGTTGAGACAGGTCTTTGGGGAACACTTTGAACATATATCTGGGTTAGACATCAGGTCTTAGCTTTCATGTCTGTGACGGGTACAGAGCTTTGAAGTAAATTATATATATATATATACACTGAGGCAAGGCCCAAAAAACGTTTCCCACCTGAGCCACCAAGGTATAATGTTGTCAGCGTTAATTCAAATTGCTCAAAGTGATGTCCTTTTAAGGGTGGTGGCCACATTGTAGCCTTGTTAGACAGGAACTACTAAACACCACACTACCCAAAAGTGTATCCACACCTCCTGAGCAGGAAAACAACAATGCCTTCTCCATAGTAAACACTGAAGTCACAGTCACTGAAAACCATGACAAAAACCTCAGGAAAGTGCATGAAAATGAATTAAATGGACGGATGCAAGAGAGGGGAAAAAAAAAAAAACAGAAAGATGAAAAGACCAAAATACAGCACGACAATGCTCCAGTGATCAGGAGAGGAGAAAATGGGAGGAGGAGTAAAGAAGGAGGAGGAGTGGAGATGGAGTGGATGTGTTGCTTCTTGTCCCGGGCTCTGACAATGTGCTGTTGATAGTCAGCTTGGACCCCGGCCCAGATTCCTCTCTGCCCTTACTGGAAAAACAGAGCACACCTGACGCAAGTATGCACCATAAGGAGGAAAGAGAGAGCAAGTGTGTGTGTGTGTGTGTGTGTGTGTGTGTGTGTGTGTGTGTGTGTGTGTGTGTGTGTGTGTGTGTGTGTGTGACAAGCGAGTCTTGAATGAAATGGCTACAAACTGCTGACTTGGAGACGTGTCGTTTGGTTGGATTTGAGTCTCACTCGTCTTTTGTAACAGCCGAGCCCCTCTGGGAGCCGTAACGCATTCCTGACTCCTGAATCCATCGGAGACAGCTCACTGTAAGTGGCATCATCTTGGATTTTTTTATTGGGCGTTCATGCCAAGACACACACACACAAACACACACACACACACACACACACACACCTAGAAAGCCACAGCAAGTGAGTAATTGGGCTTGAATGGGTGAGCGAATTAGCTTGAGGATATGTGATCCCACTCGCCACCTGACCCGAACCACAGCCCCCCCCCCCCCCCTCAAGCTCAGGTTAGGGGAAGTGACATCACAGGTTGGTGGTTAAACCTCCACAAAAAGCCTCGAGAAATGTTCCCAAGCACACACAGGCCCTGCAAGATCCCCGTCAACAAGCCTACAGACACAGATAAACACACAAAGACACAAATACAGACGCATACTTTCACTGGGTCGTGTAAAAACATCTACATGCATGGACAAAGCACAGCCCCCGAACACAAAAACACACACATAGAATCACACACACACACACCAGGTTCGTCAGAGGTTAGCCAAAGGACCAGACTGGTTAGTGCAACTCTAAACTAGTAATCAGTAGCATGGTTGGAAGTGTGTGGTTGAGTAAAAACAGACGGACAGACAGACAATAGCCGAGGACCGAACCCACTCCTCGACACAAAAACACGCCGCCTCAACGCCACTACAGCAACCTTCTCTCCCGTGTTTATTTCAAGCGTGCAAAAACGGCGTACACGTACATGAATTTGCACATTGTAATTTTGTGGCGTGGTGAAAACGAGAGGGAGAACGGAGGAGGGTGGAGGGCTGTTTTTCTTCTTGAGGAAAGCAAGCATTGGCTAAATTATATATAGGAAACCATTCCCAGCTTTTGTTGCGTTTCTTCTTCATCCCCTCTCGTCTAGTGTGGTTAGGGGCACAAAAGGTGAACATAAAAAAGACAGAGGATCTATTTTTATTATGTGTGCTTGAACCACATTACCATGAGTATATCATTTCTTCAACACTGTTTGCAGACACATGGTGCGAAAACTGGATTTCGGTTTGCAGAAGCCACCCGGTCGAGTCATTAGAGGAGAGCAAATGAGAAAAAAATAAGTTTGACCCAACAGATGCTTTGGGTGTGCTCCGATGGGTGAAAGCAAACAGTGCTGTGGGCTCAGATTCTTTTGTGCGCGTTATAAAATGTGACTAATTTAAGCAAAGATGGCTCGTTGTATGCAACGTATCAGGGTTCTTACACATTTTGACCAATAGATTTCCAGGACTTTTCCATGACTTTAAACCAAATGTCCATGACCAAACTGAAATCTCGGTATAAACATGAACAATTTAGAAAATGTAGCGAATTGAAAGCATACGCCAGCTTATATTTTGAGCATCTATCTTTAAAAAACATTAATTATTTCAAACTCCATGAACTCAAACTCAAATGAACATGTGATTGTAACAAATTTCCATGACTTTTTCAAAACTTTTAGGATTTAAGTTTTTTTCCATGACTTTTCCAGGCCTGGAAATTAACGTTTTAAAATTCTATGACTTTTCCAGGTTGTCCATGACATTACGAACCCTGCGTATACATGCCATCTGTACTGTTCACACCTGCCCGGAGACTGGAGATGAAAACTAGCCTTTATATTAAGCTATTTAACTAATGCATCCAATTTCTAAGTATTGCATGTATTGTTTATTATACATGCTCCCTGTCAAATAAACAAGTACTTTGCAGAAGGTTGTAATTTGTGTCATTTCTTTGGCCTACACACATAGAGGTTATTCCTCATAGAAAGCAGTTGTTTACTGACCATTGGCTGAACCGCTCAAAGCGTAGCAACTGATCTGCATCATTTTATAATCACGCCGATGCAGCATTCAAAGAGTTAGAGCGGTGGCCTTTTTTGGAGCAAAAGTGTCAAGAAAGGAATGAAAAGTATTTTTATCTGCGCTTACATAAGCTGCAGTCAGCATGTCCAGTGGGAAGTAACGCCAGCTCACTACCAACAGTCGTATGTAAGCGTTACTTTAATCTAGACCACGTCATGAAATAACTGGGTTTACAGAACGAGTTTGTTGGGTTACAGGTTAACCTTTTGAAAACAGCCAGATTCACAACTAGAATGTGTGGAGGAATCCTCCAACTGTGTCCAAGCAGCTTCTGGATGCTACTATGATAAAGTGCCATGCTCTTTGTGTGTGTGTGTGTGTGTGTGTGTGTGTGTGTGTGTGTGTGTGTGTGTGTGTGTGTGTGTGTGTGTGTGTGTGTGTGTGTGTGTGTGTGTGTGTGTGTGTGTGTGTGTGTGTGTGTGTGGTGGGCTTGGGGAAGTTTAAACTCAAGTCAGCTCAGCCAACATTACACAAAATGCATGCTTCAAGGTACTAATAATAAACTAAGACCTGATTTATTCTGCAGTCGATGGGACACATTGAAAAAAGTCAGCGAGAGATTATGTTTGCAACCAATTCCTGGAGCTAACGTGAGTTTAATTAGCTCGCCAACAGTTGTTATTTCAGACGACCGGCTAGAAATGCGAAGCCTTCTTTTGTCCGCCTCCGTCATGACATAAGAGTTGTTTCATTGTTTCCAAAATGACAAAAGGATATAAATTGGTAACCCTTCCCCCGCTGTTATTGCAACATGCGCGCCGTGCCGCGCGGGAACCACCGAGAGCGTGACAGGTGTCGCGACTGTGACTGTGACAGGGTTTAACAGCCAGTCGATGTTATGAGTTAACAGCTGACAAAAGACGGATATCAAATCAGATACAGAACAATGTTGACACCGGCTTCTCCCCGAGGGTGTGATGTTCTGCAGCCAGTCATCTTTTGGTTTAGATTCAGCACACACGCGGGACAAATGAACCAAACCAGAGCGGCTGTGGCCGACAGCCAGAGACGAGAAAAACACAACACGGAACATCACATCGAATTTAATAATGACTTTTACATCGACACAAAGAAGTGCTGAATACGATCCCCGAGCATCTGCACGGTAGCAGAGCGGCTGGTGTGCGTGCGTGCGTGCGTGCGTGCGTGTGTGTGTTCAGTCTCTCTCAGGGCAGCCCGTCTGTCACTTGGCTCCATTCACATTTACACAATAGCGGGAACAAAACGGCACTTTGTCGCCTACTGCTAAGACCATTAGACGCAGTCCGCCAAGAGCCGAGGACGCAAGTGTAGCGTGTGTAACTCAATCAATCGGATCTCTGATGCTCGTCTCGGTCTGAAATACCGACACCACCCTGTTCCTCCTCCCCCCCTGTTACACATGAGCGCCGGAGCAAAACAAAGGGGTTAAGTGCTTCACAGCTCGTAACTACTCTTCCTCCTGCAAACCCATTTTACAGTTTGGTCTACAAGCTTAAAGCAGGCCTGGGTCACAGAGTAGGAGTTCTTATCCAGAAGTATTTAACGTCAATGTGCTCAGGATGCCTTTTCTGTCCATGGACACTAATTATATTGATATTTAGTATCAGCAAGTATTGACGTTTGAGAGTCTGGAAGCAGTACATTTGGGCTTTTTTTGCTTTAAGAGATGATTTAAAAATCCATGATCAATATAGTTGCCATTCTACATTATAATTTAGTCCATAACATGTTGAAAATTGTGAAGAGTACATTACTAAATTACTTTTCATATGCAATGTCAAAAACCTAAACATTTACAATTATATAAAATCATAGAATCTGCAGTCACAGACGACTCCTAATGTGACTATACTTTCTACCGTGTGTGTGTGTGTGTGTGTGTGTGTGTGTGTGTGTGTGTGTGTGTGTGTGTGTGTGTGTGGGTGGGTGGGTGGGTCTAAGATATACTTGATATATGGTCAAATCTGACTAAGCAGAGCTAAAAGATAAGAAACCAATCTTCTCCAAAACAGACAGATTTGGTCTGATGTTTCCCAAAAAAACTATCTTCTTAGGACTTTGATCCTCTTTTGCCCTACTGGCTTACGGGGGAGCTAAGACGAGCTCAGTAGTTAGATGTTTTGGGGTAATACGGCTCTGAAGTCTGCACACATTCCTGGATTCATAAAGCCAAAGTCTGTTTGAGAAGCAGCAGATACTGGGAGCTGACCCTGGATCAGACTTGACCTGTCTGAACCTTGCTGCCCAGTGCCCCGACCAGTAGAGAACACAAACGGTGTAATCTTTTGCTCGATGAGAAAAGACCCAGAGAGTAAATTAAACTGCCTCCACTGCACATAGCAGTTGTTCTCCCAGCATGCCTCAGGGACAGAAGGGCGCACCACCAGGGCCCTCTGATATCTGAAACTCTGGCCATTCATGTTGCTTTCTGAGCCGTGTGTTTTCATTCTTAAAAAAAAAAAAAGAAACAGAAGAATTTACATTTGCTCGACTTTAGGAGTGAACTTATAATTTCCAATATATACTTTATGCTTTCTTCCACACAGTCAGGCCTGCACCCACAAAGACACAGACAGACACACACACACACACAGACACACACACAGACACACAAAGACACACACAGACATTAGCAGCTGCAAACAGATGGTGGAAGCAGGCGGTCAGACAGTGTGTTTCTAACAAGCGCATCTGCTTCCTCACTTTCCAGCTCTCTTATTTTCCTCTAGTTTCATTTTTGAGACAAAGACACGATCAAACACACACACACACACACACACACACACACACACACACACATTCTCTCCACTGCACGAGAGCACAGTGACGGTCACAAACGCACAACACAGAGTGTTCGCACCGAGGTGACATCCAGACAGTGCAGCAGCCTCGTCTGTAGCGTGACACGATCTCTCTCACACACTCTGCGTCTCTCTCTCTCTCTCTCTAACACACACACACACACACACACACACACACACACACACACACACACACACACAGACACAGACACAGACACACACACACCATGGGGTTCAACTTGGGCTGGACATCTTTAACGCTTCACTTAAAAAGGTTAAACTAACTTTAAAACGTGTATGTAATAGAGAGAGCAGCTTCCCATATGTGAAGCTCGGGCGTACGTTCAGTCAAGACGACACTCTTGCGTGCCGAAGCCCGTCGTTTATTTCTCACACATCTGCCATTCACTTCTCACGCAAGCTCACTCATCATTTCATTGCCCGGGGCAGTCAATCATGATATCAGCTGTTTAGATCAGCTGCTCTCCTCTATACCACAGCACAAAACAAAACAATTACGTTGTTAGCCTATCATCTCGCTGCCGTCTCTCTCCCCTCAGGGCATTCTTGTTGCTGTTATGTACCTCTCCACCTCCACACCTCCACCTCCCCACCTCCGCCCAGATGCATCAACTCATCGTTCCATCGGCCTCATCAGCCACCAACAGAGTCTTGATTCTACAAGGGGGGGGGGGGGGTCACCTCACAACACACACACTATATCTTCTTCCCTTTGCAGGCAGTAACTTGGGTTTTGTACATTGTGAATTCCTTGAACCCTCCTGTGCAAGAGGAGGCATCTATTCATCTATTCTATCTGTTCATATTCTATTCCATTTTGGTACCCAACTAATTGTAGAGGAAGATGGAGTTCAGACATGTTTGCATTAGGGATGTAATGATGCAGCTTTTGAGATCCACAAGCAATACCTGTGGTTTGGTGTATCGGCTGAGAGTAACATTTTGATGCCCGTGTTAATAACTAAGCCGTATGCCTCACTGTGCCGAGGTGACTGGGATCATTCTTTTATGTGTGAGGCATGTCTTAATCTCCTAATTTTGTGAAATAAAATGCAACAAATAAATACATATACATAAATGTACTGTATTGTTATCAGAAATAATAAATTGTGCAACAGCAACTTGGTAAGTAATGGTTTATAATCATAACATTTAATTATATAAATAGGCCCCTTTTACCGATGTACACTCTAGGTATTTGAGTCATTTATCATTTATCCAAGTAGTTTGCATGAGCAGAATATTTTCCACAAATGCAACTGTTGATGTACAAACTACAAAGATATTACTGCAGGCAGAAGCAGGACACATGAGGGTGTGCAATGACAACAACACTCAGAATCTCCACTATCTAAAAAGAGTCTGCTTTTAGAAAGTATGTTATATATCTTTATTTGATCTGCTCTTGTCTCCATAAAAGGAAAAAGGAGAATGATTTTTCCACTCCTCATTGTTGATAGTGAACGCGTCTGACAGAACGCACGCCCATAAATATGACACTAAGAAAGGAACTGCAGGAATATAATAGAAATATGTGTTTATGGGCCGCAGCACTGTGTCACCGTCGACCGTAGACAGGGGATGCCCCGTGTAACTGGAACATGAAGAGGGACACAGCTAAACACAGTGGTTACAGTGAAGAAGTGACGGACGCTCATCCTGGAGACTGACGACACGGAGGCAAGGAGAGGTAGACGTATCTGACAGAGTGCAGCGAGTGTCCCACACAGAAGAGAAAACAAAGGCTCAAGATAAGTGAGGAGATGGGGAACATGAAGGAAATAAGAGGTGCAGCATCGGTGTTTCTCAGGCTCTTATCATGTTGGTACAGTTGGTCGCCGTGAGGGGGGGGGCTGAAGGGAGGATGGAGCGAGGGAGTGACGTAGTGAGGCTGATAGCGGAGGCTCTCCACCTCAACAACAGAAACACAGGAGCGTCGAGCCGGGCCACCGCGTCTGCGCCGGCCAAACCGCCGTGCTGTTCACATTTTCCATGCCCCCTCCTCCTGGGAACCACATCACACTCGCACAACCGTACGCACCAACACAACTCCAGACACACACGCTCAATCACCAAAAAGCCACTGAGTGTTGCGTCACAGCTGAACCCAGCGGCACCGACACTAACAGCGACCTCGGCAGCACTGGAGTTTACAGGCCTATGAAAGCAGCGACGCTTTGCTACCGCTCACATCCGGCCGCGTCCAACTCGTTTAATAACGACTGGGAGGGAAGGAAAAGTCACACATTTTGAACTGAAATGGAAAATGTCTCTGCTTGACGCTCTACTGGGAGAGAAGAGAAGCGTTCTTAAATCACACACAGGTCCTCCTCACAAAATACCCTAAAGAAAATATGTGTGTCATGTCCAGTTAGGCCCTTATGCGAGCCACATTTAGGAAAAAAGTCATGTTTCTAAGCTTCTGGGCTGATCAGAGGGCGGGGGCTCTGACCTGTTTGGGGGGGGGGGCAGCAGTGATTGACTAGCACCTGGAACGTGCCTATGGTGGAGTGTGGGAGAGTTGGGCGAGTCGCAGCACGCCGTCTGCTCCGTTGTTGTGAGCCATGCTGCCAGAGAACACAGCACTTACACAACTCTGACTAAAGCATCTCTGCAAGTCACAAAACACTTAATAAACACACACACAGACACACACACACTCACTCACACACACACACACACACACACACACACACACACACACACACTTAGTGACTTCTTTAAAGCAATTAATGTGTTGATTATAAAATGTCAGAAAAAGGTGGAAAAAAGCCCGTCACAACTTCCTAAAGCCAAAAGGTGACATGCAAGGTTGCTTGTTTGTCCGAACAATAGTCAAAAACTAAAATATGTATTTAATTTACGATGATGAAAACCAGAACACCTCATATTGGAGAAGTGAGAACCATCCCATTGTTTGAACTTTCGCTTTATCTGAAGATTAAATAATCCATATATGAGAAATGCTACTTTAGTATGTGCTTTGGACCACATCACTGTGCATCACATCTCAATACAGTATGTCATCCTGATATTACATTGAAAGAAGATCATTTATAAGTCACCTATTAAAAAAGGGATAGAATTAGAGTGTAGGATGATATAAAGTATGACAAATCTATCATTTCTTTTGCAAAAGTTGCCTTTTATCATGACTTTAAAAAGCCTCACATCAACTCGATATCTTTAATTTATCAGGAAGTTATTCAAATTGTAAGAAAGAAGGTCTCTGCACAACAACAAGAGAACCACCATTTGAATCCCCTGCATTTCTTGGCCTCAAGTTAAACTGCTACGACAACAACAACAGACACGTATCTCCCTCCCTCTCTTTCTGTGCTACCGCGTGATCACTTGACCTAAATTAAAAAGGTATGTTGGCCTCACATAGCAAGCAGCCAGATGGCCGTTACACACAAATGACCACTGGCTACACAAACAATTGCCACTTTTCCTTTTACATGCAGGCTCGCATTATGCAGTAAACACTTCTCATAATCGTAGCCTGCTGCACGTAAACAAAGCATGCCTTTGGGGTGGAAAACCGTTCTCTTTGTTTTCAAAACACAGAGCCGGACACGGACAGCAACAAATAGTGCAACCTTTGTGGAAGGAAATCAAAAACATTTATGAGATATTTAACCCCTTGTGTCTCGACTCTTAAACAAGTGAGGTGATGAGAAGCGTGGATGAAGGCGGAACCTACAACTCTGACTTTTGGTCCTTTAAATCCTCCACCAGGGTTTTAAAAGTGGTGTGTACTCCCAAGCCACTTGCTCTGGCACCATATAATTTACACAGCATGCCTTTGAGCTTATAAAGACAGCCAGATGTGTATGTATATACGTGCGTGCGTGCGTGCGTGTGTGTGTGTGTGTGTGGCCTACACCTCCTGCAGCTATGCTATATTTGCCTTTGCAGAACTCTATGCTTTTTCTTTCCTTTTTTACAGTAATGGTAGTAGTCAAAGGTGCATGTCCAAACACATCTTTAACATACTCTCACACAAACATTTATCCTCAGCGCGCACACAGGGTGTGAGCAGGGCAAACAAAATTGATAAATGACATCATCACCAGGCTCATTTAACTCATCACGTAGACCCAGAAGTCCCCTTTGAGATGCATGCATGTGCAGCCCTCGGCCTCTTCTTCTTACTGTGCACTTCCCAATAAATAAAATCTCTCGAGGCTGGTTGTTTTCAGTGTAAACGTGTCCTTTCCAGCATAGTAGTGGTAGTACTAGTAGGATGTAGATCATCCAGGTGGTGCAACCTTTACCTGGAATGTGCCCAGTTGCCTCCCCAAGAGATGTCCTAACTGAATCCCAAGGGGTGGGTCCTGCACAGGGATCCATGAAGTACCTTAAGCCAAAAGTGTATACATGCAACTTAAACTGGCCTAAACTGGATGTTTTTAAAAGGCTATATGATTAGAGGTGTAACTTCACATTGTGTTCTAGTCCAGTTGTGTAATCTTCGTTGTAAACTCTTTGGTTACCTCAGGCCACATCCCATCCAGAGGATCGGAGGATTGGGGGCCCTGTCTGTATGTTAATGTGTGTTTATCCGGAGGAGGACGGGGTGGGGGTTTAGTAGGAGGATATTTGGGATCCCCTGTCTGCCCCTACGTGGCCAAGCCATTTGGCCTACATTTGCTCGTTCAGATTTTAACCCCAAAAAATGTTTCCTCTCTTCTAAAACTGTCTCGAGTTTTCGGAAACGACCACGGAGCATGACAAACTCCTCTCCTGGGGGAGATTCGGTTTGCAACAAGACAACTCACCCTTAATCCTGCGCTACATGCCGTGTTCTGCTCCCCGCTGGAGAAACTCCTCTTGGCTCGAAGGCGGTGAACCTCACATCCGACAGATAATATTCCACATATCGTTTTGTTCTTGGGAATAAGTTCCGACGTAGAGGAACGGAAAATCCCGAGAGACTCCTGAATCATACGAGCGCCACTTTCAGCGCAAGAAAAGTCGCAAACTCGGTCCTGTCGCTGCTTCTAATCCTCCAAGTTTTTCCCCCCAGGTTCGTTTCGCTTTTGCGGTGCACACAAGTCATAAAAACAAGTGAGAAAAGGTGATCAAACTCGGTCCGGGATGGCTACGACGTGGTGTTCTTCTCGCGTCGGGACTTCGGTATGTTTATAGTAGTGGTCCCTCCAGCCCAATGGAGGCGTTCAGGACAGGGGGAGAGAGTACCGCGTGCTGCCTTCAGGAGCAGCAGGAAATATTGGTATCTCGAGTTTTAGCGTAAGGAGCCGTAACATAGGGGTGAGGGACCCTCTGAAAGGGTCGCTTAGGAAATTCCAAGGGGCCTCTCGAAGATAAATGATATTAAGAAAGAAAATACATATGTCTACATGTATCGCATTGGATTCTCATACTTTTCTTTGCTTCCTTTGTAATTAATGGGTATATGTTTGACTTCCCCTGACAATTTAGCCTAATAAAAAAAGGCTAACATATAGGCTATAGGCTTTACAACCAGTGATACAGCGTCCCACGTTTTGTTTTAAGACAAGCCGAAAGAGTTGGAGCCGCTTGTGGGATGTAATGTGTAAGAGGAGTTGATGGTGAGAGCTATTAATTACAAAGCAACTTCCGTAAAGTCATTGTTTTATATTTTGGGGAAAACAGCTTTATTTGCTCTCATTTTTACTAATGACATAATAATTAGCTGGCTTTTACCTAAGCTGCTACATGTTGTGTATTTAGACAGAATCAGACTGGCTGTTTGATGTTGTTTCCGTCTTTTTGCTCAGCTAAACTATCTGGTGGCTGCCTGTAACCTCATCACCTACAGATCTAAAAGGTCTAATTGTCAACAAGCAAGTGAAAAAGTAGTATTCCCACTGTCGCACTGATACACATCAGCTGTTAATTTATCAAAAAGAGAAAGTAGGTTTACAAAAAAAAAGGCGAGTGGAAAAACATGTAGTCCTAAACATGATTATCTTTACTAAAGCAATTAAAGAGTGTGACAGTCCCTCCATAGAGTAGAGTTCAAAGGTCGCAGCCTCGGTGGGGACCATGAAGGCAGCAGTTGGTCCAGATGCCGCCCCCTCCGCTCTGACATCAGACCGGAGGAATCTGAGGAATGCTGGGCTCCTGGGAGAAGTCCTCCTCGTTTAATGGTTTTACAGGGGCCGCAGAGGTGACTAAACGTCGAACAAAGGAGGTCCCCTCACATATTTATGTCCCCCTTTATGCCTTTTGACCGGGGATGAGTTACAACCTCGGTGGGGCAATGTATTTGCACAACATACATTTTTACAACATGTAACCTTTAGATTCATAGGCAAATTGATTTCAAACAATATTGATTTTTATTTGAATATATGAGAAAGAAAGACGAAATACATGTGTGTAAACTTACAGTAGGTTTTGAAATACATGTAGGATGTATATATAAGAAAAGGTCCATAGTTCGTAATTTTTCATTTTAAAATTTGTATTTATTCATTTGGTTAATTACTGTTAATGGATGGAAAATGTATTCTTACATAATGTTGTTTAAGACTCCGCATTACAGAATGATTTCTGTGTTGCCAGTTTGACAGCATCACTATGTCAATAGTCGGCTTTCAAAAAACTCTCTGTATTATAAAAGTACAATAAGTAGGCAAAGTATTTATCATTGACATTTGATATATATTGTCATATGTATAAAATATGTTTGCTGAAATATTTAATGTTTAATGTTTTTATTTTCATGTATATATGTTCCTGCTAAATTAAACTGAAAAAGTAATTTCTAAGTCTAAATTAATTTAATTTTCTGCCAAATACTGTCACCCACCTACTATCATGCTGTTATTAAACCTTGTGAGTAACGTCCACAGTGTCTCATTATAACTTTTTGAAAGCAATCTATAAATACCACAGCACATTATAAATCCCTGTATCATGCAAGCGGATCATAGAGATGTGTAATGATGCCATAGGAGAGTGAAAATACAAGAAATAAGAAATTACCTAAAAGTTTAAGGTATGTCATTTTCTGTTTGAGATAAGTATGATGTGTAATAAGAAAAGATACATAATGCATTGTGGTTCTCGGAAGTTACTTTTCAGCACTTATTTAGCAGGACAAGTTTGGAACAAATGCATATATATATATATATATATATATATATATATATATATATATATATATATATATATATATATATATATATATATATAAAATGTTAATAACATGTTCAAAAACCAACAGAATTTGCGGGTGTTTATATATGGAATTGCATGGTCATCAGTATTATAGTGAAAAAGAACAATTCAACCCTCAGCAGAATAAAGACGACCCTGACTTATTTGTAACCAAATTGCAGCCTCTTGTGGCTAAAATGCAAATTACAGCATGCCACAATCTGCATCCACTTTGTTTAAATATTATATAATATATATGTGGCAGTTAAAAACATATGGTTACAAAGTTGAGAAAATGGTGAAACCAGATAAAAATAGTTTTAATAACAAAAACATACAAACCAATACATTCATTATATGTATTCTGAGCCAAAGCAATTTATCAATCACCTTTAACTCTAGACGCTAAACCACTAGTGTGCCCTTCCAGTAGAGAAAACACAATGAAGTACAACTAATTGAAGTAGGTTTGTTATTTACATCTATTTTGGAAACAGGCAGGGCACTGTGCTTCCTGAGATATCCGGTGGGAGATGCTGTGGGAGTGTTAAACGCTGATCGTAATGTTATGGGACTTTAATCCCCCACTTACCTGCCGACACTCCCATCGAAAGGAGCGTCGGACAGGTAAACATAAGCGCTTATCAGAGCGGAGAAGAGTTCTTGGCGTATACAGACCCCCTCTTCTTAATTCGTTCCCCTTTATTTCACTTTAGACATTACTAAGGTTTTTTTAACCTGAATACAACTCCTAATACGGGATATAACTCTAACCAAGTCCCTTTTACTAAACTCAACCAGTTTATCAGTTACCTAAACTCAACACAGTCATTCTTGATTCTGTTCACCTCCCTTTAGCCTCCCTGTCCGGGGTAAAAGTGGGATGGCGTTGGCCAGTGCACTTCCGTAGATCTCTAATTAAACTGCAAAATCATTTGATGACATGGTGAGTATATTATATTGACCTAACCCAAACCCTTAACCCTAACCCTCACCTAACCCTAACTCTTAACCCTAACCCTCACCTAACCCTAACCCTTAACCCTAAGGAAACTTAAGTTTGAATAAATACACACTGACACAATGGATACATCTCATAACAATTACTGCATTTATCTTTTTCATTTGGGTTGAATGGAAACTTTTGTGTCCCACATATAACCAGTGGAACAGGGGGCTAACATAGTCCTCACCATTTATTAACAGCTGCAACACTAAACACTTGTCGTTAATCTTGGATCAGTGTTTTATGAGGAAGCTTTCATGTGGAGCCACTGAATTTTTTGTTCACGCTTCTGTGTGCTTTCTTTTTTGGTCAGATGGGCTTTTTGTTTCAATCACTTCAGACTTGATTGTTTATAAAAAGTTGATTGACCTACATTGACCAAGATTAAATCTCCAGAACTGCATTCTGCTTGAGGCATCCCACCACAGCCACCCAAGCTGTGTGAGACGTTTTTGATTACTACCTCCCGTTTGACATCACCAGTTTAAGCGTTTAGTTTGAATTAATATCTCAAGACGCCTCTCTTAATGACATCTTGTTGGAGATCAAAGCTGCAGCAACGCTCAAAGCTCATTATTGGGTGAATAATCTGTTTTTCAAACACTTTTGGGATCTCCCGGCACCTAAAAAAAGCTTCAAATTTCACTGTGTGCTTGTGTAGCAGGAGTGAAACCCCAAATTTGTTCTCCTTACAAAAGTTGTACTGTGGAGCACTCTGTCTGGGACAGCACACAGATGTTGACTCTTTAAAAAAATACAGTTTATTAAAATACAATAGATAATACGAGTAAAATAGGTCCTTTAAATGTTGGCTCTAAATGCTTCAGTGTATCTATTAAATAACCATTTTCAAGGGCACAGCTAGAATATTTATCTCCAAATTGGGTCAAATTAATTAAGAGTTCAAATCAAGATGATGGATACTTTATTAATCCCGTGGGAAACCAGTAGCTTTTACACTTAGATACTTAACTTAACTCACAAACATACATACACAATTTACAGTAGAATCACAGAAGAAAAACAATACACATATAGGAGAACATGTTCACAGGGAGTAGGGTGTATACAGATTTTATACAAATATTACATTGTGCATTGATTGTGTCAGTGTTGATGTCCACGAGGATAGTGCAAAGTGATATACAGTAAATAGTACAGTCTGTGCAATGGGCTAGTATAGCCAGTAAAACCAATAAAACCAATAAAACCAATAAAACACACCCATCTGCACAAGCTTGTCACTCAGTCGGAGGGGCTGGAAGGTGTTGAAGGCACTGGAGGAATCAAAGAACATGATTCTCACAGCACCTTTCCCCTTATCCAATCAAAACTCTGAAGTAAAATAAACTACATGGCCAAAGTAAAACCATATGAATACATCAAAGCTGACAATCAACTTCAGCTCTCTATCTTCTTTTTATGGCTGTTTCACGAAAAAGACAAAGAAGTATGAGAGTTGTGGGATGAGGTAGGTGTTCATGAAGGGATGACGGCGTGGGACAAAATGGTAAGTGTACTGGTTTGGTGCTTTTCTAGTCTTCTGACCACTCAAAGCACTGTGAGGCTACATGACATCACCCACCCATTCATACACCATGCATGGTGCCACTATCAGGACTATCCAACATGCACACACAGGAGCAATGTTGGGGTTAAGTCGCCCATGATGGGATGGAGGATAGGGGATGAAGAGATGAGGGTTGTGGGTTGGAGGGATGTAGGATACATGGATGGAGGGTAAAGGAATGAAGAGGTGTAGGGTAAGGGGATGAAGGGATGTCGATTAAGCAATTAAATGGTGTAGGTAGGGTAAAGGAACGAGGAGGGTAAAAAGGGTCTTGGAATGATGGATGGCGGAGAGCAATGATGAACCGCTGACGTCTGGTGGCTGGTGGGAGCTCGGGGAGTGGAGACTCCTCAGTGGGGGCTGCCTCTTCGGAGGCTCCGATCAAAGATTAGCTTCATGAAGACATGTACGAGTGGACGTTATATTCTCATATTGTTCAGGTTGAAATGGATGTGTGTGAGGATGACTATAGCGGCCGAGAACCTGAATGATTTGGTTGGGGTTGGTTGAAGACGGTCAGACAGTAGTCGGCAGAGGGTGCTGTGACTACGGGATATATTTCGGGGTTTGTGGAAGAAGAGGTGAGGAATGAAAGAGAACCACTAAACAGCCGGCTGTCTTCTGGCTTGGTGTTATTGTCGTCATAAAAGAAGGAGATGCCGTTCCAATAGGCGGGGAAGTTGTGCCAAAGGTTTATCTCTCTTTGCATGCTTCATCGAGTCTGACGCGGTCGTAGATATATGGAACGGAGGCAGCAACTGAAAGGAGGTGTGACGAGGAGGATCGACCTTCCCGGATGATGCAGATGGAAATTTGAGATGTGTTATGAGATCCAATGGATTTGCTGGATTGTTAGTGTTGCTTGTGGGTCGAGGGTGAAAGAAGAAACAGGAGGGAATAACGGATTTTGGCCCGTGTGATTTTAGCGGTCTGTGCAGCTGAGGTAGCCGGTGTCGAGATGAGAGGAACAAAGTTGGCTGAGGTTGGTAGGACATGAAAGGCAGTAGCCAGAGAACAGGAAAGGAGGCTGGGATGATGGAGGGATGAATGTGTATGAAATGAATGTGTTGAAAAAGAGCGCCTGGTCCTTTCCACGAGGTCGGCGGTTTAGGGTTTATCCGTCCGTCAAAGAGGAAGTTAATGGGTCAGTTATGATTAAATCCTTTGTGCGGAGGAAATGACATACGTTCAGGGCGTGGTCCTTGTTCCCAAACTAAGTTATAAAACTTAATATATAAAAAGGAGTCTAGCACAATAACTTCTGCAATCACGTATAATTAAGAAGAGATTAATTCATTAACCCGGGAGGAGAAGATTTAACCCTCGGGCCTATCCTCTTCCTGCTGGTGGAGAGGCGTTGCTCATTAAACACGTGCAGTTAAGAACAAGAACATTCTCACTTAAACACACACACCTTGTGACACTTAAACTTAATTGTTTAAGCAGAAGAAATGCCTAAAAGATTACTAGTCAAATGTATAATAAATAATACATCATCATTGCCCTTTCACACTAAAACTCTGACGCCTTTTTAGTCAATAGGCCACATAACAAGACTAGACAGTTGCCCTTATGAACTAGAATACTGTACACATGTACAACTCAGAGTAGCTGTAAAGTGTTCGTTTAATGTGTTTGATGAGGCAGCCTGCATTTGTTTGCCCAAGTCATCCTGATGTCTGCCTTAAAAGCAGAGGAGCTCGTCTCTGAGGCTCATGTTTTGGGAGGGGAAGGACTGATACAGCCCTCAGACTCAAAGACTTGTTAAGCTTAGCTTCTAAAAGCCAGCCTGGGAAGTGCCTTTGGATATGGCGAGAGGTCAGATCTACCAACTATAGTCCACTATAGCTGTGTCCAGGGTAAATGGATGGATACCTTTGGAACACATCTCTCTCTCTTTCTCTTTCTCTTTGTTTTGCTCTCCCATCCACGCTCAGCCAGACTTCCAATGTGATAACTTGACATTAAAAAGATATGCCTCACATGAATAGTTGGGCACAATTGGGCTTTTCAAACCATCTGACTTTGTTCAACTCTTTGCAGCCCTTTGTTTCCTTTTACCTCAGTGGCTTCTTTGAGCTCTCGGCTTCTTCTTCCAACGACGTAAGGAAGCAAACAAGGGAACACAGATTGCCAAAAGGGACATTCCCGCCTATACTCCGGCAATATTCTGACAAAAACTCAGCCTATGACGCACAGTTGTGCACCCTGACATTGAGGTTTTGGTGGATTGCTCTGGATAATATGAAAAGCTGTTAATATTTCACATAAGGACTGTAATTGTTTTGCAAAAGGTTACAGATACAGTAAGCCTTCTCATGTAAAGCTAATTTGTCATTTTATGGGATTAACAGTTTACACAGTAAAATCCCACCCTGCAGCTTTTTGTTTGTGTACGTCATATTTGTATGATTTATGTTTATGATAAATACCATATGACTTCAAAATGTAACTCAATGTTAAACATGTCATTCTCTGTCATATAAATGATCAAAGGTATTAATATTAGTGAAGACATTATGGTATTTTATGTGCTGTCAGTAAATCTAGTTCATGGGCGTAAACACCATGAAGACACGTTGCCTTCAAAGATGCTCTTTTTGACAGAAAGTGGATTATGCAATATGTGTGGGGGTTCAAGAGGTTCAGCGGATTAAAAATTATATTTCCATTATGTTGAATGTCTTTATGTGTTTTATTTTAAAATCAAATATAAATAGAATTCATTCATTTTTAGATACGGTGGAAAGCTCCAGTTCAAGTGGGTAAGGGGACCTTTAGTTTTCATGGTTATGCAAATTCAGTTTTAGAGATCAAGAATAGTCGGCTTAACAAGATGAGCAGCATAAAGTCCAGGGAAGATGCTCGTCTCCACAGTTTTCCCTTGACGTCTTATTTTAATGAATGTGTAGTCATGGTTATTACCTTCGCATTAAAAATGCGGAGGGTAATGTTTTGATCACCGTGTATTTGTATGCGTGCGTGTGTGCGTGTTATTCGCATAAGTCTAAAAGTATTAAACCGAATCGCATGAAATTTAGTGGGATCATTGGTTATTATCCGGGAACCATTTGATTAGATTTGGGATCGACCAGGTCAAAGGTCAAGGTCATGAAAAGGTCAAAATCGGCTTTGAATCGCATGAAATTTAGTGGGATGATTGTGTATTATCCGGGGACCATTTGATTAGATTTTGGGATTGATCGGGTCAAATGTCAAGGTCAAGGTCAGGAAAAGGTCAACATCTTCTTTTTACCATAGCACAGTCAATTTTTATGTTCATAATTCAATGCCCAATCTTGTGATATGCGAAGGAATGCACTCCACCGAGTGCCTGTTCTAGTTTCCTTAAGTAATTGTTGTGGTTTTTTGTTACAACCAACAATAAATGTTCACCATGCGATCAAGAAACCTTTAAGAGTGAATTATTATCCATCCTCAAGTAATAAAAGCTAATAATAAGAGGAAGTTTGCGTTTTGTTTTGTTAGCTTTCAAGGAACAATGGGATTCCTGTGTGAGCTCCTTCTAACATCCACATTTGGCTGGACGTGGCCTCAGAGTGTGACAGCGGCTTCAGTTACACATGCTATGAGTGGTAATTTCGCCCTTTGCAACAAAATAAGCTAGGACATTTGATGACTGGGAAACATACATAAATTATCATAAAGCCTTGTTATTCCACTAAATAAGTAAGTATCTCTCTGCAAATGTGCGATCGGAAAATGACGAGTTGAGAAAATATCAGTCATTGTCCTCCACAGTCTCTAAAACGTCTTTGGGTTGATGTGAGGATAATATTATGATACATGACAGGTGGTTAAATGGCACAGTCTTTGTGAGGCAGTGATTCACAGCCTGCACAGCCTCGTCCGGGGGTTGCATTATTACGAAACGGTGGAAGCAGCAACAACAGGGAGATGAATTACGTCATCTCCTTTTGTTTTTAACCTTTATTTGTTTATCAAAAAAGTGTCTGTGCGTGCATGCTTTTTTTGTTTCAGCCTTTATATCCAGAAATGACTCAAATTCACAAACAGCAGCAGGACAAACACAACCTGGAAAGGACTGGACACATGAAGGTTAAGTGGATTAAATCCACAGGCAGCAGGGAGAAGGACTGCTGCTTCAGCCCGTCCAGGTCTTATTCTCTTTATTGTTTGAACCATTTGTACCACCATCACACTCTTAAATATTTGTTTTTTATCATCACACACTCCTTATCCGCATTTTTTTGTTTATTTTCCTCAATGTTGGGTTATAGCAACTCTTTTAATAAAAAATATGTGTAGATTCTGCAATATAAGTGGTAAAAATGGGGTTAGAAAAAGTTAATTTGAGTCATGAACATGCCAGGGAAGACGTTTCACATTTAAAAAAGTTATAACTCGTAAAATAAACAATTAATTTGTATCGGAAAGAGTGTGTAACGTCATCGATGTGCTAAAAGACGTACAGTAGTATGTCATGACTTGTTTGAAGAGAACATTAACTCATGCTCACGTTTTCTTTAACTTCATGTGGATGACATGACATTCGAGACCCTTTGGGAAAAAGAAAAATTTGTTCTAATTTATGAAGCCCTAAAAACAGATTGTGTAAGAAGACCTTATGTCCTTTTGATGAACTACGGTGTGTTATGATATAAAACAGATGCTATATGAGTCGTTTCTTAATGACTTCAAGGCACTCTTTCCATGTGGTCTTTTATCTTTAATGTTGTTGGATTGTAGAGAAATAATCTCATTTGACATCCTGAGAATGAAAAACACACTGAAATAGTATTAAAAACATTTTTTTATTTGAAAGAGCCATTTAAAAAGATTTATCGAACTCAATATTCTTTTCATACATTTTAATCAGAGAATAGCTTTATTACTTTGCAAAGTAACTGCGCTATTTTGCACTAGTTTACATGAAGTAAATACTTGTTGCCATATCAACGACAGAACATATTGAAAAAATAGAGGGTATTCTAATAGAAAAGTGAATAAAGGGTGTCTTTGAAAACATTTTCCGTTGTCCTTGAAAATATATAAAATCATCATATACAATGTGTATAACAAGTGAAAGGAGAGAAGTTATTTTCAAAAGCATGGCCTTTCTTTCATAAAGCAGTGTGTGTGTGTGTGTGTGTGTGTGTGTGTGTGTGTGTGTGTGTGTGTGTGAGTGTGCGTGTGTGCGTGCGTGCGTGTGTGCGTGTGTGTGTGTGTGCCATGACGTCTAAACAAGTGAGTCAGGTCTCCCTAATGAAGTTTCCACGCAGGGATACATGCACACCTCCTGAACAAGAACCGCTGAAAATTGATCCACTCGGTCAAATTGATTTGAACCCTTTTCTGAAGCTCCTCATCCCAAATTTGAAAAAGACGTCACAGTACTACTACTGACCTTTACGTGGATTAAGACTCAAGATTGACCGGAATTGACTAACGACCTGCATTTGGTTTGACTATGCTGTGACAGTGTAAACATGCAGTTAAAAGCCCGCTGGTGTATCTAATAACGGTCAAACAACTTCTACATTTTAAGATGATTTATTCTTCTGGCCACAGACAATGTGTCGGCACTGCAACTGCAAGAGCAGGAGAGAAGTCGGTTCAACTCGCAGGTTGAAGTGGAAATCTGACTCCACAGGGAAAACCGTCTTTCTTTACACAAGGATAACGTCATCTGACTCCATTCAGAATCTGCATTCTGCATCTAATTGCTGGCATGAGGGAGGACAACCGCATTCTCCCAGGCCTTGACAAACCGTCTGTCTGATACTCAAAGTTGACCAATGATGTTGTATTTCTGGGATGAAATGTAGGTACCCCTCGTTACAAACTTATCTCTGCCTCCCCGAGATAAATCAGCCGTCTGACCTCAAACTGAACTCAGTTCTGTTTTTTTTAATCATGAGTTAATTGAAGGCCAAAGTTGATAAGAATATAAGAACACCAAAAAAACATTATATATAACAAACTATTAAATATAACTGAGAGCACTGAAAGGGGAAGGGGGGGACGAAGCAAGGCAGTTCACCAAGGCTTCACCTGCTGTTGTGGGGAAGTGAGCTGCAACATTGAATAACAAATGTGTGGGTGCCAAACACACACACACACACTCCTCCCCTTCCAGAGAGGAGCAGGAGACCTTAATCAAACACCGAGGCCATGAGCCTCCGAACTCCACTCATGCCTCTTTAAAAAGAGCTTTCCTCCTCTGAGGAGGCAGCAGACCGGCGCCCACTGAGCGCTCCACAACAGAACCGACAGAGAGCAGCAGAGGAGGGGTGGGATCAGAGTCAATAAGGGTCGCCGCTCTAGAAGGTCTGTGGACACACACAGGGAGAGACAGAAGAAAAGAGGAGAGGAAGCCAACGCTTTTGGAAAAGGTAAAACAAATGTTTTTAACGTGTATGTGGATTCCTGTTTATTTTGGGCATGGATTAATTGCCTGTGGATGTTGTAAGTGTCTTGTTTTTCTGAACGAATGAGGACCATTGCATTGATTACCTACATTCCCAGATTTAGAATTTTTGGACCTGTAACAGATACAATTGATTTCTAATTTATAATCAAAGTGGATTTCTTTTATATAGTTATACCTCAGTTTTTTGCAGAAGATGCATAGCTGTCTTTAGTAATTGCGCACCATAAACTACACCTTCAACAAACACAAATCTATCTCTCAAACATAATAATTACAGCTTAGTCTTTTATGAACATGTATGATTAGAATCTATTTTAATCTCAGCAGAGTACGTCTGTGGAGAGCAGAGCTAAGCTGAGTGAGTCATAATGTAGGAAGAGTGGAGATCTCTGCCAGAGTTACAAAGACGATGGCCCACCGAGGAGTTCCTCCTCAGAATAGAGAATGGAGAGACAACAAGAGGCAATCCCCCCCCCCCCCCCCAAAAAAAAGAAATTAACTCATTGCACCAAAATGTAAAAAAAGAAAAGAAGTATAACCACGTATCAATTAAGTTTGTATTCTCCTTGTTATCTAACTTCTACTAAATAAACTCCATGAAGAGTTCATCTCTAAATAATAACATGGGAAGAGAGAGAAAGGTAGGAAGTGGTGATAAACAGCAGCGAAGAGATCAGGAGAAGTGTTTGCCAGATGACGATGCGTCATGACTATCTATTGAAAGAATGTGTTTGTTGATCTTCGTCTTCACTGAAGAATGAATATCTCCCTTCTGATATGTGTGTGGTCCGTATGAATGCAACAATAACGCTCTGTTTCCTTGAACGCATTCTGCAGTGTCCATTGATCATTTTCTGAGAAGTTGTACAAAATGTGACATTTGTTCACTGCTGATTTGTCAAAGTAAGATTAAATGTCGTTTTTTCATGGTCACGACCTTTGAATGTTTGGCTACAGATCTCCTTTTTAATGTTACAAAGGACATGAAACCTATTCACTCAAGGAGATGTTAAATTACTACCATTCTTGTGTGCTCTTGGACAGCTCAAGGGACGTCTGCATTCATTTGTATTTTGGGCTTTGTGGTTTCGTTTTTTATCTTCCTGCAAGTTTTCTACATTAAAATCAGAGCCAACTGGAATATAGTTTAGGGACTGTGTGGAAATTACTGCACCGGGGCCACTCAATCTGCTTTTTTTTAAAGCTGTAAACTAAATTATATAACTAAACTGTGATGAAACACATCAATGCTGGAGTTCATGTTGAAATGGTTTTACCCATTACACCATTGGTTTAATATTTGCTTAGGGTTATTCCCTCTCATCCCCACACCTCAACTCAGATACAGTCATCTCCGGTTTAATATGTTCAACAATCATACGGCGAAGTGGGCTTCTCACATAGTGACATTACAGCGGCTCTAATTGTGTATCAAGAGCAAGGAAATGATCAGTGACATCACAGATATTTAGATTTTTTCAGCACTGCAATTTTTCCAAATGTGCATGTTATGGGTTAAAGTTATGATCCGATAGGATCAGTACCTGAGCAGAAATGCAGCCAAAGAAAAAATCACATGGTATTAATACATTTAATCTGACCTGTTTCCACTACGCAGGGCTAACCCGTGATTTGATTTATTCTGATGGTTTCCCACGCAACAGCTCCGTGGCTTTTTTGCCTTTTTTGTCACAAAAAGAAAGGAAAATGTTTTTTTTTGTACGCTTGTTTGATGAATAATCACCGTGAGCCCAGACCAAAGGGACAAATACATTGCGACTCCTGTGGAAGATTAAAAAAAATTAAAAATACAACCACCATTCCTCACCAATGGAATGATGTTTAATGTGAAGCAGCAACCGCGTACCAATGCAGTCTAGGGTGATTTCTGCAAGTACAAAAAGCACGCAGGTACAAAAGTTCACACGGGCAGAAAGAGCTGCAGTCAGGTGGCAGGAAACAGAAATGTGGCGGGGAAAAGGTCTCCGAGTTATGAGGCTCAGGTGGCTGGAAAACAAGAGCACATTGACAATGTGACAGGAAATGACTGGCCGTGGTAATGATGCAGGAAAGTGGAAACACGTGAGCAGGGGGAAGTAGGAGCCCGTCGTCTGGCACAGTTGCAAGAGTCTGAGGGCATCTGGTTGGTAGATGTACGTTGACATTGTCTGCAGCGGTAGACAATTCTCCGTTTAATGCATGCCTCATGTCTCCTGTAATCCTCATGCATCTGAACTTCAACAGTGCAGGAACGGACAAATTGCAAAAACATGGGATGCCAAAAGACCTTTCCATCCATTTGTAACTGAGATATTTACGTGAGAACAGCCAAATACAGCGGATTGCACGAGTCAGATTGATTGATTGTGAAGGCCTCAACAAAAACTCTGATTTCACTCTCAACTGTTTTTAATTCAATGTTTAAAGCTTGCTAAGCGAGGGCCTGGAGAGAGGGGGTGGGGGAACTCTTTATGATAAAAGGGGCTATTTCGGTAAAAAGGTACTGTAAGCATTCTAACTTTTTAGGGTACATTTAACTTCTATGTGTTAGGTTGACCATTCACACAATGGCATGGTCTTTGGAGAGAGAGAGAGAGAGAGAGAGAGAGAGAGAGAGATTTTATAAATCCAGAACTATTGAGAGGCACATCTACTACAAAAAACTCTAAAGTTAAAGGAGCTCATAAACTTTGAAACTTTTAAGACTTGTGTGAGAGAAATTGGAGCGGCTTCATACCGCACTTGTTCTTGTTTGGTGTAAATCTGGAGCTTTAGTCCTGTTGCCTTATCTTTTTTAATGTATTTTATTTGTGTTAAGTGTTTTCTGTTGTGTCTTATGACTGTTACAATGTTTCTATGCTGCTGCCTCGGCCAGGCTTCCCATGAAAAAGAGGTCAGTGTATCTCAATGGGACCGACCTGGTTAGATAAAGGCTAATAAAAAAAACTGTTACAAACTGAATTTAAATGAAAAACAATAGCAACGGAAAGGGAAGAAGTGTTGGCGTTGCGCGAAAGACGTCCACGTATTGTTGCAGAGGTATCTACTGAAATGAGCTACCATCTGTACCTCGAGAGGAGATGGAGAGTCACTCCGGCGTCTGTCCAGAGGGCGTGTCCATACGGCATCCGTGGTCTGGGTGCGTTTCATGAAGAAATGTAGTTTTGTTTATCGGATTAATCAGCAAACTTTCTGCTGCTGCCGTTACTCAGGTGAGACCGGCTGTAGATTATGGGCGCTGTAGTTTGCGCGGCCCCTCCCATTGGTGGGTGACCACCTCTCCATGGTAACTAATGTGTTGTTCACTTTTAACAATGAAATGTTTTATGTAATGACTATATTTGGATACAATCCGGCACACAATAACTGTGAACAAGAATCTTCCACTTCCCTTGTCCAAACTGTAACTTCACGGCCAAATGACTTCCTAAATCCCTTTTGGGTTTCAACCCGTAAACCTTAACCACGCAAAACATTTTCTCAGCTTTTTTCTTAAACCCCTCTTAAAAATGATCCATATCCAGACGATAACCAAGACCATCTGTAAAATAGGCCCATGGTGTCCAAAAAGGAAAGTGGATAAAGGATAGTTGAGCTCAAGGCTACAAGAGAGCTGTTTTGTATTGCTTCACTCACTAAACGTTTCTCTCAGTTTATTGTAAGTGAATATTTGAGCCTGTTGGGACTCACTTCACGGCTCTGGTCTTGAGTTACCCCGTCGGGGCTTTGTTTTCTTTTCAACTTCCGCTCCACATGTGTTTCTGTCCTCCACACCAGGGTGAAGATGGTGTATCTATCTTGGCTGTTCGTGGGGGTGATGGCTCACGTGTGCGCCCCCGGCTTGGGGTCCGTTTGCTGGAACAAATCTCAGTGCAACGACCTGAGCAACAAGGGAAGGCTGATGGTAGGTCCCACGGTCTTATACATCATCAACACTGTACACATATTGCACACAGGGTCGTTTCAAAGGAATTTCATTATTACCAGTGATGGGCAAGTTACTGAAAATGTGTAATTAGTTACAGTTACTAGTTACTTCTTTTAAAAGTAATTTAATTACTTTACTAGTTACTGTATATCAAAAGTAATTATTTACTAGGGAAAGTAACTTTTACGTCTGCTTTTTTAATGTAATGAACAGTACTGAACAGTCAAACACAATAAACATATTTTTTAGACCTATTTATTGCAATCAACAGGGCAACAGGCCTTCAACTCAACGCGTTACATTGTACAAATATTGCACACAGGGTCGTTTCAAAGTGATTTCATTATTACACAGAGACTAAAATAAAAAGTAAAATAGCATAAAAAGTAAATTATTGACTTCTTGACTTCATCAGCAGCTGATAAAATAATATTTGCAGAAGAACCATTAAGTCAAATGTTTCTCTTTATTCTTTTGATTTATTTTTTCGCCAACATGGACAAGAAGCTCGTAAAAATTGAAAAATGTAACATTTTTCAAATCCATGACAGCACAGCAAACACTCCACAATAAAAAGTGCTCATCATCAGTGTCTCATGTCAACTCTTCTCCTCTGAGGATTTTCTTTGATCCCTTCCCTACAGGAGTGCATTCGCCTCTGCATATCTGCCATCAGGTCTGAATTCCCTCAGCTCAGTGCCCTGGCCCTGAAGGTGAATAACAACGAGGACGACCTCCTCCTCAGCATCATTCTGGCCGCCCTGGTGTCTGAAGACAAGCTGTCCGAGTCGGATCTGAAAGCCCACAGAGACGGACGACGCTCCTATTCCATGGAGCATTTCCGCTGGGGCAAACCCTCTGGCCGCAAACCCTCCGGCCGCAAACGTCGCCCCGTGAAGGTGTTTGCCTATTCTCTGGAGGAAGGGGGCTCTTTTAAAGGCCGTTCCCCCCATCCGTCTCGCCGGCAGCTGGGCCGCCTCGAGGACGAAGTGAGGGAGGTGAACTACGGAGGAAGTCAAAACCAGGGTTTGCCCAGCCTCGACCTGAAGTCACACGTCCCAATGAGCCTGCAGGACAGGAACGATAGAACCTATCGGATGAATCACTTCCGGTGGGGGAGCCCACCTGCCTCCAAACGGAACGGCCGGGAACGGAATAGGAAACGGCAAATAAAGAAACCTCAGAGGCAGCTGGACAAGCTCCTCAGGAATATTGCACGCAAGGATGTGCAGAGGATAATGGGCTGATTGAAAGATGGAGAGGGGAGGCGGGGTTGGGCTGAAAGAATCCTAATTGCATGTTAGCACGCCATTACAGACACTATCGTTAGCATGTTGTTGAATGTCTCTTCTAGGACAAAGGTTGTCCTCATCGAAAACCTTAGCTAAAAATAAGAAACAAGGCCCTTTTATTTTTGAATAAAAGCAACAAAGCACCCACATGACCTTCTCGGTCTGAAGCTGAATGAGATAGGCGCGCTGCTCGTGTTTCTTTTTTTTTCTTCTTTTTGAAGGAATAGTCCCATCTATATGTTTTGAAAAACAGAACGGCATTCCAGGGAAAGAGGTGAGTGTAAAAGAAGAAGAAAAATATCCAGTTTATTTAGAGGGTGGTATTATTTTTTTGTAAATTATTATAATAATCCTAATAATAATAATAAAGATAATTCTGTTTGTGGCAATAATCAAATACTTTAAAAATGAATTATGGATTGTTATTATTGACAGCAGCCACCTGATGGCCTTTGGAACTGAACTCCAGTAAGTGGTCTGTGTGCGAGATAATTGACTAAACAACTAAACATTCAGCTTAAAAGCATGCATCAGGATCTCCCTGAAGGTAACACTTCAGACATAACTTGAATGAAGTTATTTTTGGTTTCACGTGGGACACAATCTGCAGCCCCCCGTCGCTGAAGCGTATACACACATCTGCTGGCCCAACTTGAACTAAATTATAGCTTACAGGTGTGAGGTGTGTTGAGTGAAGCTGCACGGGTCGGTGGAGCGGCGTCCGACACGACAACACCTACTCAATAAGAACCGCGGGGCTGCATGTGGAGGCAGGTGTAGTTTCTCCAGCCGTTGATGCACTCCTCTAGGCTGTTATTATTCAGAGAGAATGTGGGCAAAATAGAGATTAACCATGTATATTATATTTGCATGTTAATGTATTTATGTAATATTTATATGAGAAAAATCTATATGTAAGCAAGCCGCATGGCATTCACAGGGACTTCTGTGCTAAATAAATAATATGTTCTTTACTTAAAGTAACTACATTTTAGGTCTATAAATTATATTACTGACCTTGAGATAGAAAATATTAATATATATATTTTATATATATATATATATATATATATATATATATATATATATATATATATATATATATATTAATATTTCCTAACTCTTTAAAATAATAATAATAAAAATGACAATAAATATATTCTACTACTTGTGTTAGTTATCGCTACTTTGTCAATTTCAATACCACAGCATTTAACACAGAGGACCATTATGAAGCAGTTTCTCTGCTAATGAGTTGTGACATGTCACACGTTGGCTTCTGGTTGGTCACAGGAGACAAGACGCCACTAAAATACACGTTGAATTTAATTCTGATAAACCACCCAAGCAGCCGACGGGCATGGGGAACGGCAAACACAATACAGGCACTGATGCAGATGCAACATAAAGAAAACAGTCCATTAGTAAAATAATAACAGTACTACAGGGTAAGAACATTTGTAATTGCGTAATACTGTGTGGAACACTGTGACTGAGCACTCGAATGTGAACAAGACATGTGTTTGTGTCCATGTGCTGCATGATGACGCTCTGCAGCTTCCTTGTTCTCAAGCACATCACATTAGAAACACAAGTTCCCCTTAACACACTTCCCCTCTCAATAAAGCAGAAACAGATTCTGGTTACAGACACATTTATTGTACGACACAGGAACATCTCTAGCATGCAAAATTAGGTATGACACTCATAAGGCATTTTCTCCATGTAAAAGCTGCCTTTGTCACTAGGTAATCCAGTTTTTAAAGTGCAAAGTTCACAGAGTGAATAGATTTGACCTACAGGACTACGTTGTAAACAGATCTATTAACCAGACATGTAATGACAAAAGTAGGATTGAATTACCGTCTGTTAATTTTACATTACACGATGCAATGACAACAAGCACACCGGTAGATTTACAAGTCTTCAAAGTTGCGAGATGCTGAAGAGCCAATTGGACAAAGTGTGACTGGAAGTTTTAGACAGCTGCACATTTCACTACATAGCTCGTTCTTCGTCGACGTGGTGGAAAGAGTCACTGGACTAAGACTGTAAACCGTGTTTGGAAAGTTTGGATGGGGTGATGACAAAAGACACGCGTCTGTATGACTGTTCATAAAGATATATGAACAAATACACACACACACACACACACACACACACACACACACACACACACACACACACACACACACACACACAATCGTGAACTGAGCGGCTACACTGACATGTGTGGACATGAATAAACGTACAGAAGACTTTACAGTGTATATTAAAAAGAAAAAGGTTAAAAGGAAGATAAAATGAACAACTGGACTACGACACGTGATAATCGGGGACAAGCCCACTGAACAAGGTGGCTGCACGCCCGGTGCAGGTATTCACAGAAGCGCGGGGGCAGGGGGGGTGGGGGGGGCGGCCTCTCACAACGTCACAAAACTGACCAGCACAGCACCACGACAAAGAGTGCACAATTTAAAAACACTAAACCAACAGAAAAGAGGATCTGCTACCAAAAGATAAGCTGTGATAGCCAGGCTAGTGGCAAATTATTGCCATTATACTTTGTTTTTATATCCGCGTGCGTGTGCACACACACGCACACACACACACACACACACACACACACACACACACACACACACACACACAAAATGGCTTGTTCGACTTGTTTGAATGGAGCTGAATGAGACGGGCGCGCTGCTCGGAGGCTGCATGGCGGAAAGACAGAGTGCAAACTTTACGCGACTAAGTTGATTATTTCAGGTTCGTTAGCGCAACACTTTCAGAGTCGAGATGATTTCTACGGTGGGCTTATGTGTTGCTGGTTATCCATGTGAGAATTTAACAAACATCTAAATACTAACTAAGTCGTTCTCTTCCTTCCTTACGGACACAATTAGTGCAGTGGCAGTCTAAAATCAGAATCAATATACAATATATATACACACGCGCACACACACACACACACACACACAGAAAAACCTCCCTACTCTGTACATCAGCTTAAAGATTTATATATTTCTCTGTATATACACATTTATATGGAAAGGAGAAAAATAAAGGATCCATAATTATTTTTCTAGTGTTTGATCAGGTAAACATCACAGTAAACACTTCAGAACTTTAGTGTGGTCAAGACGGCGGCGCAGTGTGTGTTTGTGTGTATGTTTGAACTCGAGTCACCTGTAAGGCACTCACTTTGGGAGGATAGCACACAGATTGACAGTTTTCTTTCATTTAAACCACAACTAGAATACACACAAAAAAAAAAAGGTGCAGGAAATAAATGCCAACATGAAAGAAAAAGCACTTCAACACAAACACTAAAAAGGCAAAACAAGAGGGCAAAGCAAGAAGCACTGAAGACAGATGTTCAATGCTGAGTCACATAGGCGATGTAAAGGATTAGCTTCATGTTTGTATATATATGTATCCATATTGTATTTAGACATACACAAAAATACACTATCAGGTCAATTTAATTGCATCTAATTCACATGAGCTCCTCCTGGCCATGAAATCACTAGAAATAAAATAAAACGTAGGTATAAAATATCAATATTGGTAAATCTTATTTTGTGATCAAGGATAGTATGGCACCCTGTAAGGGACACAGGGGTCAAAAGAATGTCCAATATTTGCAGCGCTATCAAAAATGTGACGTTACACGGCATGCAACAAGTCGATTCCCTCTCAAGCCACAGACAGGACTCCTCACCTCCTCGCGGTTCTCTGCATTTTCTACATCAGAAATCCAACCAGTGGAGTTTCTACGAACCTCTCCGGAGCAATGAGGTCAAATAAAAGTACATTTTTACTGCTGCATTTATTGACATTAACAGGCTTGTTTTGTCTCCCATCACAGGGCAAAACAAAGCTCAGACAATTAAGTTAATAAAGAAGTGGCTTGTTTTCGAGTTGGCTTCAAACAGCGGGGTGGTTGTTTGATTCCATGATCGAGACGGCTTTACAGTGAGGATCGGTTGCCCTTCCCAAACCCCTCCTCAAATGTGAAATAGTTCTGTGACTTTGCTTTCTGGTCTAGTAGACGCAAAGGTCAGGAAACTTCATCTCGTAGATGGGGACAGATCGACTCTGGCTTTGGCCGTACCCGGATGAAATGGTTCCAGATGGGCTGGGCGGGGGTCTGAATGGGGAGAGGAAACCGTCAGCGCGAGTCAAACATCTTCATCATCTCAGTCGGTGTCACAGTCATCATGTCACCTTCCCCTTTTTTACATTACATTACATCACATGTCATTTAGCAGACGCCTTTATCCAAAGCGACTTACAATAAGTGCATTCAACCTAGAATACAAACTAAGAACAACAACAATACAGAAAGTAACATTTCCTTAATATAGTCAAACTACAAAAGTACCATAATAAGAGCTATTAAAGAACCACTGAAGTGCTAATCTGTGTTTTAATCCAGATGTAGTCGGAAATCTCTTACCTGATTGTAATCTCAAAGATTTGATTGAGTTTGCTCTGCAGTAGTGTGGCCTAGACGGAACAAAACATATCATATCAGACACTGGTACAAAGCTGAGAAAAGAAAAGCAGTTTAAAAAACCCAATAAAAGATCAAAGGAAACATGTGTTGTTGTACCCTGGCACCACAGTGGGCAGCGATCTCCTCGAAGGGGGCCTTCTGGAACTTCTCCACCACTTGTCTCCTCCGCTCCCTCTCCTGCTCCTCCATACCCACACTGTCCACTAGAGGGAGACACACAAAACATTCTCATTTCAATATTGCTCTATGTTGCAGTTCCTCTTGAAAGTGCTGATGGTGCAACTCGCAGCCCTAAAGGAAAATTGTTCTTTTACAAAGTGACCTAAACACGTGATCGTCACAGCACAGAAAGCACACTCAGAGTCACCTCCTCCTCTGATGACCACTCCCTAGACATGCTACTCAACCTCAGTGCAGCCTTTGACACCCTCGGCCACTGCATCCATATTGTAATAATATAAATCTGCAAAGTAACTAGTAACTTAAGATACATTGGCGGAACATCCTCACACATCAATAGAACGTTGTACACAGGGTGATGCTGTGTGTCGAAACACAGTGAGGATGTCATTTCATGAATACTTTAACTAACTGTGGACGTACCAATGGCATTTTTCAGGGTTTCAAATGTGATCTCTTCTGCTGGTGTCCTCTGTAGAAAAGAACAGGAGAAAAGGAGTGTAAGATGCACCAACTCAAAACTGCCTTAAAGTGGGTATATTTTCATTTCTGGAGCATGACACCTCTCTTTACCTCCTCTTTCTCTGGACTGTTCCTGGACTCCACCTCCACCTGCAGTGAGATGGTCTCTCCGATGCTCTTTCTCTTGGACAGACGGTCCTCATCTGGAAAGAGAGATGAGTGCAGATGTTTGTTTTTTATTTTTGTTTTCTTAAATTCAATGAAAGACTTATGCCGATATGTCAGTTTGATGCATTTATTGGGTACATAAAAAGACAGAAGCTTTGATGCTCTGACAAACTAATATAAAAAAGGTGAACCGGCACCATGAAGATTCCCGATCACGATGTTAGCGAGGACTACGATCCCGGCTAAAGGCTTCGCCCTGATGAAGTGTCCTTCAATGAAACACTAAATCCTTGCTCCTCTCCATTTACAAGCAGGAATCAATAAAGTGCCAACACAAAGTTATAGCACACTGGCAAGTTGACCAACATTATTACTTGAGGAGAGGAGCCCATTTCTCATTTTCAGAAATCCTCTCATTTCCCACAGCTGTATTCTGAACTCAATGTTTGCGCTCCTTACCAGTGTACTGAGGGACATAAGGCGTAGCCAGTCTATCCGTGTTATAACCACTTCCCCCGAGGACCTCAGTGATCTTCGACTGGAGAAACAAAACATCCCCTTCGACCTTATCCAGTGAGGAAAGCAGCCTAGGAAGAAAGAGGGATGTACACACACACTTGAAAACTGACTCATTAAATATTAAAATATCAAATCAAGCAATGGTATGGCTTGGGAGAAAGGAGACTTGAATGTGGCAGTTTCATACTTGGGATTCTCTATGAAGACATCCTCTGGCAAAAGGTACAGACTTTCTTTCTGTCTCACCTCAATTACCTGAAGGGCGGATGGAAAGGGCATTTCATTAAAAGCGGTTCTCTGTATTTACCTCCACACATGCGTATATAAAAAGAAGCCCAGGCCAGACCTCGTGTATGTGCTGGCAGAAGGCTGGGACGGTGGTGAGCTGGCAGATGAGGTTGAGGTAGGCGGCGGCGATGGCATGAATAGCACAGCGGTTATAAACGGGCAGCGCCTCGTCGGTGGACAGAGCCAGGTCCTGCACAGGAGACAAAGCGACATCAGCAGGGACACTTCGGCATGCAGCAGCACACAGTCTCCACGAATTATAACAACTAACTTATTCAAATACACTCAGCCTTGTTAGGACTGATCGCACCTGTTAATCTTGTTAATATATAAACACACAGATACTCAAAAAGTTTTGAGCCTTTTACTCCACCTGCGTGTCTTCTCTTGTCGTTCACCTGTTTGCAGTTATATTTCACATTTAGTCTGTATGCTTTTACCTTGTGTCTCTGACGTGATGTTTTTATTCTGTCCATTTTAGCATTGTTCCTTATTTTATTTGCTTTGTCTGTAGATTGTATTTATAATCTTATGTTTTTAGGTCTGCTCTTAACATCAGCATCTTTGGGACAACAGATGAAAAATAGCCTCTTGGATAACTCGGGCACATTTACAGAAATGTTTTTATCAATGTGCACTGTCCCTTATTAAATAAACCATATTAAAAAAAAAACATTTTACAAAACTGTTGAGGCTTGTGAAAATTAGTGTTGTGATTAAGTTTTAACCAGGACATGTAAATTGTTTGTTTTAAATATTGGTTTTATGTGCAAAAATCCCAGTCTATGGTACCTTGTTTAAAATGATTAATTGTTTTGAGTTTAGCCAAGTGGCCCCTAAGAACAAATAATGATGCTATGATGACCCTGATTACAGTACAGTGTTGGCAGATAACTGTCTGGGAGTATCACAATGATCTAAATGGTGTGCCCAGCAGTACCTGCAGGGCGAGTGCCAGGCGGATGAGGTCCACCACCACCTCTTCGTTAGCCAGCTCCACGCTCAGAAGCCCCAGCAGAGAGAAGAGGGACTCGTAGTGCTGCCGGCCGCTGCTCGGCTCTTTACAGCCCAAGTAGATGTGTCGATACAGCTGCTGGCCGTGCTGTCAGTAGGATGAGAGGATGCTCGAGAGCTTAACTGGCTAGTCTTTCTGCATCACATGTATAAATATTTATGCGTTCAAGGTTCAGAAACATTCTCGTTGTGCAATACATTTCTTATTTAAGTTTTCGTTGGCAGGGAATCGCTTCATCCGGACTGGATATTGAATGATACACAAGCCAACTCTAAAATGGAAAGACGGTGTACCTTTTTCATGAATAAGTTGTCCTGTCTGGAACATTTGTCAACTTTGAGTTTGAGCACAGAGATGTCGGAGATGATGCTGCGTACAGAGAAAGCACAGTGAATAACGCACTTCACCCACAGTACAAAAGCAAAAACGCTGTGTTCCTGTTGAGGACACACACCTGATGTCGGAGAACTTGGGCGTGTTGTCGTGCCTGTCGATGACACCGAGAAGGATCTGGAGCACCAGCAGCCGGATCTCTGGATCCTCTGTGAGAGAGAAGGAAAGCAGCGGCTCCAGGAAAGAGCTGGGGAGCGCCGTCAGCATGTTGGTGGTCTGGAAACCGACCGTCACCTGGAGGATTAATGATCACACGTCACAGCGTGCAAGCTACAACTCATTTCTAAACACAGAATCAGAGGGTTCACCAGGTTCATACATGCAACTGTCAGATAAATCTGAAGAGGCCACTGACATGTTGATCTGTTGCATGTTGCAATGCTGATGCTTAATTTTGTTGACATAAGATAAGACACTTTAATCCATCATTACAGATGGATGGTTGCTTTCATAAAGCACATATATTCAGGAGTTAATCTGCAGATGACCACCAGAATAGTCGCCTTGCTGAGCAAACACTCAGATCAGGTGGAAAGAATTCAGAGACCTTTGGAGTGCTGACAAAAAACTAGACAACATTAGATCTGTATGCTGAGATAACGTTTAGCAGACTACAGCTATTGAGGTGAAACATCCCTCTGGACTAAATTGACTAGCACTATTACATAAACCACCTTCTGTAAATGATAAAATCACTCCGGTAACACTTACGAGGCAACTCCAGCTTTGAAGCGGTGTAATAACAACATAACGAAACAAAGAAGGAATTTAAATTAAGGCTGCAAACGTACCTGGACCAAGGACTTCAGTAACATGACCTGAATCATCCTGGTCCCCTCGGGTCTGGAGATGAAAATCAATTCAGATACAAATCAAAACCTATTAACTTACAAACACACAGATCGACAAAGATTTGTTTACAAAGTAGACTGAGGGATGGAATATAATAACATATAGAATTACACAAGCACATAATAGATGCAAGAAGCACACTGAGAACATGCGTTGGAAGGATGAGTTGGTAGCCTACCCAGAGCCTGAGGAGGGCAGAGCTGGGTGAATCCCAGGGACAGGGATCTTGCCCATGATGAAGAGCATGACCTCTGACCTCTGGTACGTCGGTAGAGTGTTGGCAAATGAACCTGAAAGAGAAAGGGACGAAGAGAAAGAAAGATGGTCAAAGATGGGCGCAAAGGAAAGAAAAAAAGATGAAAGACAGAAAATGAACACAAGTTTGTACAAAACCCACATGTTACCACAAAAGGCACAAATACAGACACAAGTGAGTTAAGCATAATCATCACAGACGGTTTGACTAAGCCTCCCACAGACACCAGGGCTCTTTAATTTAGGTGCAACACATTTGTTCCCGTGTTTCATAAAGACAGTCACTTTTTGGGAGCTCCCCTACACATCGGTTATTCCTCAACACATTATGGAAGTGATTATGCACAGGATTGAAGACGCATATAGATTTCTTTTGAGTCAGATGAGGCGATCTTGAAGATTTGGGATCAGATGGCCAGTGGAAGTAAGAGGTCTGTGAGGTCCCCCCCCCCACTTAACACCCCATCCCCGCATCGACATTAGGAACCAGGTGGTGGGGATGTAACCTCTGCCTATAATGTTCACTCTGCCAGGCCTTTCAGTGGCTGCTACAGGGGTTTTGGACACTGAAGCATTTTTCTTGGCAAACCCCCCAAATAACAGATCACTTAGAATTCCCGTTATGTTTTAAGGTTGTGATGTCACTCAAGGACATTTTGCAATAGCACACAGAGAAACCGACAGACCTGCTAAATGTCAGACAGACCTGCTAAATGTCAGGCACACCGGCGTTGCACTCAAGGTTCTTTTGTGGCTTGTCCAACTCTACGCTGCACAGAGACTCACCGATGGTCCTGATGACGGCCTCCTGCAGCTGCCTCTCCTCGTGAGCTTTGATGATCTTTGTGCCGATGTTGGTGCTGCCGTCATAGGAGCCGGTCAACTCGTAGTCCACGCTCAGACGGAGCTGCCGCAGCAGGGTGTTGAACACCTCCAACACGGTGGGGCCTGCAGTCAAAGAGTGAGTCATCCAACTAGTTCAGCCCTAACATACAGGACAGGGGGCCAGCATGCAACCATTCATCAAGAAATCTATCATTAAACCAGTATTATATACATAAAGTACAGACAAGTTTGAAAAATTATGAATGCATTGCATGTCGATTAAGTGGTACTCTGTATCCCTACATCATCCCACCAACAACATATCAGCCTGTAATTTAGAGTCTATATGTGTGTGTGTGTGTGTGTGTGTGTGTGTGTGTGTGTGTGTGTGTGTGTGTGTGTGCGTGTGATAATCTCCTCACCTACAGAGCCGCTGGCTGCAATGGCGGCTGCCTCCAGCAACACTTCCACTATCCCAGCGCGCACCGTGGCTGAATTCTTGCTGTTGGCGTCAAGGTGACCGAGGAGCTGCTGGATCACCAGGTGAGAGTGCTGGGACTGGGAGAGAAGGAGAGAAGGCCTGAATGAAACCAGACGGAAAAATACTAGAACAATATGGGAAGAAACAGAGGTGGTAGAATCACAGCAAGTCATTCAACCAGGTAGAAAAATAGATCATCCAAAATGCCGCCTCTGTTGTTTTTTTAATCAGTTTTCAGCTCTAGTTTCATGGAAGAACTTTTGAATACTTGACTAGTAACTATTTCACCACTTTTCACGCAACCAGAAGGTTTTTGCAGAGCTTTTAGTTGGAGCATCAGCCACAGCCAGTACACAGAAAGATATACACATAGCCACACGTAACAACACGCATGCATTCACGTAGCAGCATAGAGACTGAGCAGATATAAACAGCACACCACATATTCATGTGTTCACTCATTCATCTTAGCTCAGATGATGTCAGCGAGGCAGATTGTTCAGGGCTACTGTTGCAGGAGCCAAGTGGTCCATGTGTCCCACCAGATGGTAGTAATGTGAAGTGCTGGTTTAGGTAGTGATCGGTGTCATCTGATATTTTGAGTGCTAGGCGTGTCATGGTTTTGGAGGTTCATATCTGAAGGCAGATGATTTTGGAGGCAGTGTGTGGGATGCTGGCAGATTTATTTTGTGTTGATGGAGATGGAGAATATGATCAAGAAGCTAAGGAAACAGAGCAACGTACAGAACACTTGACATGTATATTAACTATTAATCTTATTGTTATTTACATATTATTTATATATATATATATATATATATTTAAATACACTTAACTTATTTTCCCACACCTGTCTATCCTTTATCTTTGTATGTCCAGCTCTGTTGTCAGAGCCCATTGATGTTTCCGTTTGTGCATTAAGAAATATGCTAAATAAATCCTTGTAGGTGCACACATACTTCACCATTAAAGGTTATCAGACTGATTCTGAAACTAAAAGCATTGGAAATAAAGTGTTCCTCATTCATGTTTAGAGATGTGAGGAGAAAGGTTGATGCCCAAATGGACTCTTCAAACATCTCTCATTTTCTAAAACCACTTGTCTGTAAACCATGAATACCGTATACTCTATATTTGACCCTCTAAAGATTTAAAAAACAGGGTACTGAGTAAATCATGCAAAACGTTTCAGGCTTTCATTATTTTGACCTGGATTCATGAGGTGTCAACGAGGTGAACAAGGGGTGAGGAAGAGGCGTCGGCGGAGACGTAGGCGCTGTATAACTCACCTGGATGGAGTACATGATGATTTTGAAGCAACGCACTGCAAAGGTCTTTCCCTCCCATAGAGAGTGGTTATCCAAGTGCCTGAGGGAACAGCCAGGAGGGAAGAAATGAGGAGGATACAGAACAGAACAATCAGTGACACAACATCCATCAAACATAATCTACTGAATCCTTAAATACACAGAGAAAAAGAAGCGGAGGCTTGAGTGAAAATGATGTTTAAAGCTTGAAACGGACCGAAACAGAGACAGAGATGGAGTGAGATCAGGGAGCTTGACTAGATAAAGACTTTTCAAAATAAATATTAATATAACATAACTGCACATGGAAACGTTAACTATAGCAAGTAAAAAAAACGAAATAAAAAGGCATTATAGGCTGAAGGGTCTTGTATTATTGGCTGGCTCGTCATTTAGTTATGCATTTAAACTTGGATCCAAACTAAAATCTAGTTTTAGCAGTATTCCTGAAAGCACAGGATACATGTATAAATACTGGAATATTTTCTACACAGAATTTTCTTAGCAGATTTCTAAACACATTTGCTTTTAATTTAACATTTAATGATTACATTAAACCATATTGTCAGCCTACTAAAACAGTCTGAGAAAAGCCAGAAGGAGCAAATAAAAAAGGGCTGCACACGGACAAAGAACTAACCCATGAAAGTGAACTCAATAAGAAAAGGAAGAGTTAATGTCTCTGGCTCAGAAACAGAAAGAGATTAAAGGGAACGTCTGGGACAGATAAAAAGAAAGAAAGAACAATAGAGCTGTATCAATTTAAATGAGAGGAGAAGCAAGCGCAAGACAAAAAGAGACAGAAAACCAGAAAAAAAACAATGATCACAGAGAACCAGGCTCAGACACAGACACAGCTAAATAAAACAACATTATAGAAGATAACTGTAGAAGCGCAATAAATTACAACATTGCAAGGCAGACCTCAACATAAATTTAAAATGCATTAACATGCACTCGCATCTAGTCTGGAACCACTACGTAACCTTGCATTGACCTTGTTGCGCCCCTCATGCCAATCTGTGCACAGATAACTATGCAGCGACACCGCATCAAGATGCATCCGTCCTTCAGCTTTAGTCAATGCGACAAGAAAAAAAAAATCCACATGCATAAAAAAAAGGAATGATTTTTTTTTAAAAGAGGATAGAAGAGTGTGTGGGGTTGCCTCACATCAACACCGGCGTGACTGCATTCTTGATGTTGCCATAGGCGGCTCGTCCCAGCAGCTCCCTGAAGCAGCGCTCCGTCAGCTCCACCGGGCTTTCCTTCTCCTTTTCCGACGCCTGCAGCGGAGAGGGGGAGCGGCTGGTCCGGAGCGATGCAGGTGAGAAAGCAGAAGAGAGGGAAAGGAGGAGAATGAGCAGGGGAGGGGAAGTCGAGTCGGGAGGGGAAAGAAAAGAGCAGACGGAGAGAGAGAGAGAGAGAGAGAGAGAGAGAGAGAGAGAGAAAACAGACGGGAGTTTGAAATCTGATTTGATTCAATAACACTAGCATTCCCACAAAGGCGAGATGTTTTGCATCAAACACTCCCGAGACTGCTGCGTCACTGCAGACGTCCCTCCGGAGGGGACTTTTCTCCCAGCCGTCTACGGAGAAAATGATCAGCCTGCATTGCCTGTCATGCGTTTGTGTATTGCACATCTGTCCTGGTCTTGGTAGACATGGCGGGGCTAAGGTCGTCTGTGTGGGCCCCCAACACCGGCCTGTCTCTGTTCTCATGCATAGTTAAAACCTTCACTATACCTCCATCTTAGTTCATGACAACCCTCGGGTGGTCCACCAATGAAGGCATTATTTATTAACAGCCTCACTCTTTCATCTCGCCTGCGACTGCTGTGGAGGAAATGGGACTTCCTGCCTCTCTGTGGCTTCTTGAACTCAAGTCAAATCTATAAAATGTAAAGACATTTAAGGGGCAATTGAAAACAGCGGGATATGGAAAAATACAGAATCAAGATAGTGGTTTAACTTCAGGTGCACAATTTAAAATGTAGCCATTTCCTTTTAGGGCTGCCAATGTGGAAAACTCAGTTGAGTTATAAGCTGCTAGTGTGGAAATGTTTAGCATTTGTTCAGCAGTAACCAATAATGCTTACAGAGCCACTCATCGACTCCTGTCCAATTAAAAAGAGCATCTAGAAACACCCACGGGAGACTTCCTCCAGAAGTCACCCTAACAACCTCTCGCTGCACAGCTTTGTCTAATGATTTCTAAACTCACAAGCTCAGAACCCAAACAAGAGGAGAAATCAGCATCCCCGTCAACGGAAATCTGACCTCTCATCTGCTTTTATCAAACAATTCACCGGGGGTGGCAATGTTAAAAAGACATGCATCATTCCCGTTAACGTTTTCTTCCAAGGCAATGCCAACAGGAAACATATTGTGGGACATTAAGTTTTTGCAGGTACCTGAAATACCAACCAGTCATGCTTGCAGTTTAAGTATAAACACCCAAAAAGAGATTTTTTGTATTTATAGGAATAAACTCTCTGCGGAAAATCGGTCTCAACTGTCAGAGGGCTCTACTAAAACTGCCTGGTTTGATCTTTAAATGAACTTGTACGTGTGCAAGGGGATTATTGCAGAGAAAAAGGCACCATCTGCAGGTTTAATTAGACTGTACTGACTGCTGTGGATTTTATGGATGCTAATGACCGAGGATGCACAGCAGGGGCAGGCTTCACAACACACACAGAGCGAAGGGAAGCTGAGAGGGAAATGTGTCTCTCCGTTTGGAGTGTCTGTCTCCGTCTGTCCATCTGTCTCTCTTTCAATAAGCTTCGTATTTCAAATCATTGTACTTTCTATCATCCACCCAACACCCGGTCTTCAAATGTTTCTCCAACTGCCCTCCCCCTTTGCTCCCGTAACCTTCAGATCTCGGCATTGACGTCAAAGTGATGTATGTGTATGTGGAATACTGCCAAGAAAGGAAGGTTACAGACTCTGCATCCCTCTCACTCTCACTCTCTCTCTCACTGGCAATCTCTAGCTGATGCTATTATTCTCAACCCATTGCACTCTTTTTAAGATGAGATATCCCTTTATTAGTCCGGCAGTGGGGACATTTTGTTATTGCTCTCCACTTTTCATACCATCTCCCGCCTTCTCCTTTAAATGTCTGCTTATTTCTTGGTGTCTTTGTTCTTTTCTTGGATGCTGCAGGTTGACAAACAGACACCCATAAGGGGAGCAGAGCCGTCAGCGGGTCCTCTCCGTGATGACGGTGATGATGAATGACATGGGTGACGGACGACTAGAAACATGGCCTAACGCAAGCCCGACCAGTCGGCCACAGCCCCAGTGGCTGTGAACTGTGTGACCGAGGCAGGTGTCATCAACATGTTGTCAACACGTGTCGTGTGAAGATGACGTGTTAACACCAGGGCCATATTTATTATTTACCTGCCGTAAATTCCAGTCAGGTCATTTATTCTAGTGTTTTTGTGGGTAAAATATCCCACTAATTGTCTACATAATGATAATAAATATGATCATATCAGTTCTAATGCAGTGGTCTCAATAATTTTGAGTAGGGAAAGTAGCAGTATGCATAGAATATCAATTAATAAGTCCCAAATAAAAAAGGTAAAAAAAACAACACTTGGGTTTCCCATTAAACATTTAAAACAGGTCTGTTGAACAGCAAGATACAAATCCCGATCCGTTTTTGTTTTCCTTGTGCACACTCACCTCTCTGTGCGTTCTCCACTCTGCAAGTTGAACAGCAGAGAGGGGACGATCTTGTCCATGTGCTGAGGGTCCCAGATGTTGGCCTGCAGCTCATCATTCACAGTCTTCCTCACCACACCCTGCAGGCCTTTGATACCCGCCATGCGGATCCTGGGCGTCACAGAAATAGAAGATCAGAAATCAGACACTAGACATCCGGTAACCAAATCTATAAATGGACGATTATATTTAGAAATTCTTATTTTTGTCTAGTTTAGTCTGTATCCCTCAGTGATCTGCAAGGCTTTATTTCACTGTTAAAAGATGTCATGTTGTCCATTTTCAGATGATGACAACAATATCAATTTGAAAGAGTTCATTTTTCAAAAAGATACAAGTGTCCAGGGGGAAGTCTATAAAAAGACTTTCTGAAGCAGTCTAAAAGCAGCAAGTACTAAATAATTCCCCCTCTAGTGCAATCAAGCATCGGTCCACTCACTTAGTGCGGATGTCAGGGTCCTCGAAGCTAGAGTGGCACATCTCACTGAAGCGGGACACAAAGAAGTCATAACTGCGGTGGTACGATGGTGTATCCTCTTCTATGTTGGCAAACTTCACAAACTGAGAAGGGTAAAACATAAAAAACAATTTCACGTCAAACAAGAGAGTTACAGTAATAAATCTCATCAAATGCTCTAGTTTGAGAGATTATTTCAATTTGATTAAAAACTCCTTAATGAATTAAGCCTAAATCCCCATGATGAATATCTGATGGAATAAAGTCAAACCACAGTGCCATAACATCTCATTAAGAGTAAAAGGCACAGGGCAGGGGGGGGGATCTCCCACTGGGCCTGAAAATGTCACCATTTAAAACACGCTGACATTTAGCTTCACAACACTCCAATTAATAATAAATTATTAACTGGATTTCTTCAGAATCAAGAATGATTGGATGCTACCTGAAGCAAGAATAGCTGAACAAAACAGCAGATGGTTATTAAAAATTATTTAAAAAATAAAGGCTGGGTTAGAGCAATAAACTAAAAGGCAAGGAGAAAAATAATTTATGTAGCAAATTAACATCTAGAGACACCCCTTGTGAATCCATTTCCTGTTTACAAAATCGGTGTTTGGAGTGGGTTTGAAATGAAGTACCCTTGAGCAAATTAAATGAAGTGATCACATAACTACTTGCTCAGTTGCTGCAGTAACTTGCTATCGCAGAGGAAAAGCAGAAGCTGCCCAGTCCTACCAGCAAGTATACTGGGCAGCTTCTAGGTATCAATGTATCGACTCCGTTTCTGCTGAAATGGTCTCTCTCTCCGATTGAAAGCTTTACGGCTAGGGTTAAACCTGAGGGATGGAGAGATGGGATTACATTTTTGTTGAGTTGCGACCAGAGGCTCCACCAGGAGAAACTAACTTCTGCCCTGAGTCTTTTTTATCACATCACATAAAGCCGGCTGACAGAAACACTAACACCGGTAATGATGTGACGAAAGAGTTGGCTTGTGTTAGAAAAGCCTCCGGTCTGCCGTGAAAGGTTTTAGGTCAGAGAAAACCTGGCCGGACTCGGGTCTTGTGGTGATAAACTCTCTAATCCGCTCTCTTCGCCTCTCACTGATACCGGTCTGCTTCAGATGCACACCAACAATGCAGCTACAGCATTAGCTGGCACAGGAAAATACAGGACATGTATAGTTCCATGTATGCGGAAGCTCAGGGTTGTGTTTGTACAACCATCTGCCACGTGGTCTGCGGCTAATCTGATTTCCAAATGTTCAACAGCGCCGACAGCTGCACCTCAAAGGATACTCATCGTCATCATCACTCCCTCTGCCAACCACTCTTTTGCTTCCTCAAATACTGACTGGTTTTCTTAAGGTTAACATCTTTTACTTTGTGCCCTCATATCAAGAAAGTACATGCAGCCTTGATCAGATAGTACCTCTAAATTCACTAGAATTGGCAGAAATTGATGGACAGAAAAGCTGTAAAAGAATATTTGTTGTAGATACTTTTCACGCTGTACTTCTGTCCTCGCTAAACTAAATTCTAAATGTGCATCATGAAAGGGAAACGAAGCCACACATGTTAGAATCTGCAGGGTTTTCTTAATGTATTTGCCTCATAGCTGCAAAACTAAAAAAATAAAATGTAAAAAAAACATCTGATGGTCGTTTTAAACTGGGAATATAACCCTGGAAACTCACAGAGTTGGTCCCGAGGATCTGCAGGCTGGGTTTGTCGGACTCCAGCAGCTTGCGCACCATCTTTAGAAAACTCTCCACAAACAGGTTGATGCTCTGACAGTGGCAGGCCATCAGCAGCTGGTCCAGGGCTTCCATGGCTATGCACACATACCTGAATAGGAGGGGAAAGAGACACAGAAACATCTGGATGACACCTATGAGAACAGCATGGGTATCTTATGTGCATATTAAAATAGGTGCATATTCTAAATATCCAACTGCACATAACACATAAAAATGTGATACGCTCCGCCAGAAGAACTATAGAAACTGGCATGTTGAACAGATTTCGTCCAGACTCCGCCAAGTGTAAATGTAATCTGTACAGGCGTTTGCATTGGCGAGAATCATTACAGCCTGTCCTAGTCATGAGTCATAACAGTGTTTCTTTTACTTCCGTGGAATACAAAATAAGTACAGAGTGTACAGAATTTGTTGATGACCCAACACCACCTATTAAAAAAAATAAAAAAAAACAGCCTGCCTCCCCTTCTAAAACGTTTTTTTTTTTTAATTAAACAGACAGAAAAGTGTGAAAAACAGAGATATCTGGTGTAAATGCAATGGTATAAAAACAGTTCCTTATCCAGTATGCACGTGGCGTGTGTCCCTTTAGACGGGTCTTTAAAAGCATCATAAGCTCTTTGGTGGCCTGTGGGTATAAATCTCTATTCCGTGCACCATCTTTCCTATTACATCACAGCAAGATTACTTCAGATGCTTATGAGGATGTTAATGTGTTCACTTCATCCGAGTTCAATTTATAATCAGTAAAGTTCATGTGTGGCAGAGAATAAATATTACAAAACCATGTGCAGACAGTACATTTTAAGGCAGCGCCAGCTGGAATGTTTTTTGAGTCGAGATGCGTTTTGAATGACGGATGCTCACCCGTATCGGTGTCGGGCCACATCCCTTGACAATCTCTCAGACAGGTAGGCTCCGATACGGTCGAGCTTCTCTGGAGCCGACAGGGCGTAGAATGTCAGCTTCTCCATGTTGGCCTTCACCAGCCCATCCTAGGAGACGGGGAAGAGGGGGGCAGTCACGAAGAGAAACGCTTTATCGTCTCATTTGCATAGTTTAGAATCCTAAAGGGAATGTTACACCCAAAAGAAAGACGCCACTCTCGGGTCAGAAGAGATGTGCATGAATCTGGTGCAACAACTAAACAAAGAAGCAGCAGATTAAGACTATACGTCTGTTTGCATTTACTGAGATAAACTTCAGGAGCATTTTTGCCATACATCAGGGTAAATAGGTCAGGACTCATTAATATGATCCATGTCCAAGCCATAAACACGAGTGAATACACTAGTGTGTGCTTCTCCTCAAAACCCACATTGTATTAGTATAACTAGTTCACAAAGTTCCACCTACTTTCCCCCTTGACCTACTTCACTGCTCTTCAGTCCCCTGAGATCCCGTTTACATTCAGGCGAAAGCCAAAACATGCAGTCAGTGAAGTAGCAGAAAGTCAGATAAACAATGTTAACTCGGAGTAAAAGATAAGTCTGTGAAGCGATTGAAACCCTAGGAATGGGAGAACGTGTTGGCGGTATACACTCCATGCATCTTATACGTATATATCGCTATGCAATGCCAAGTGTCTCTAAAAATCCTATTCATCATGTAAAAATGAGCCCTGAAAAAAAAAAGGTTTGATAAAAATGTCGCAGAGAATATTGGGAACAATGTAACAATATGTGAGCAACAAGCACATTTTGACTTTTAAAAGCACAGGTGTTACAAATTACATTTACAATAGCGCGGATCTATTCAAGCATTCCTGTAAGTCATGACAGCGACGTGTACGAAGCCGGGACCCTGAACTGAAGCAGTTAAAGCAATTCAGCCACCATTCATTTTTCCTCCTGTGGTTTTTCTCCTATTAAATGTAGCGTTCCTGGCGCTTTTCTATGGCGCACTCCGGCTCATTAGCACGGCTTCCCGGCACACCCACGGGAGAAATGAGGGCCTTGTTAATGGTACAAGTTGCACCTGCCTTTCTAAGTCAAAGTATCTGCTGCTGTTTATTTTACAGGAGCAACGCACACCAATCAATCAACGGGGAAACTGCACATGAGCCAGAGAGGCTAATTGTCCTCCGCTGTCCCTGGCCAGACTTTTTTGAAGAAAATGACAAGATGTCCAATAACATTATGCAACTAAGATTCAGCGATGGACGGTGACGTATGGACAATAACAACATATTATAAAAACCTGTGTCCTAATTTCGAGGTCAACACATGTCGCTTCCGTTTGCTTCGCTAAAAACATCCTGTGGCTTGAATCCATCACAGATGATTCCACCGCCAGACTGATGCAGCTGGATCTAAAACAACACCGTCTGGATGAAACGCCGATTTGGGTTTTTGGTTTATCAGAGTCGACCATTTTGTAGCTCTGCAGACAAACATTGCAGGCATTATTTATAGTGTATCGTAAAACAATGTAATCTGAAATGTCTTCCCAATGATGAAATTCAAGCGTATCCAATTCAAATTAAACTAGTATTGTACACTGTACTGTGGGGACATGTTGGGTTTGCATGAGATACATGCAGAGAATACCAGCAAAGCACATGACCACCAATTATCTGGGAGAAACACAGAACTAGAGTAACTGTGTACAAACCCACAGGCTCACTTTGAGTAAATGTTATAAGATGGATTCATTATTCCCAAGCGGCTGGGATACAGCCAGTTACAGTCTCAGCAACTTTGGGAGTACAATTGCCAGATGCACACGCACACAGAAATATAGAAACAAGGTCTGCTTGTAAGAGTGCGTCCTGTATGCTGCAGACTTGGCCACGGATCTGATGGTAGAGTCTAAAGTGGGTTACTGCAGTAGCAAAGAGGCTCTCAAAAAAAAAAAGTTTCCTCTGCAACAACTCATCTCCTTCTCCAGCCAAATGAATTCTCTTAAGAGTCATCCATATCAGGTCTCAAACGTATTTAGATATGGAGGCAGTGTTTTCTTTAATACTTTATCTCACTCTTTACTGCGTTTGTATTAATTCCCACAATTTCTCAGATTTTTTTTAATAGGTCTCCTGTTGTCTACCGTTTTTGTCCAAATTAACCCTAATGGAGTGCTGCACATTTTAAGTAGGCTTAGAAAGGCATGATTAAAGAAATACTTGAGCTTCTCACCTCTGGGTCTTCTGGGAAGATGTTGTCTACCAGTCTCTTGTACCGAGGCCTGAGCGCTCCACAACAACCACAAACCCCTGAGGAAGAAAGAGGGGGGGGGGGAGGCAGAGAGAGAGAGAGAGAGAGAGAGAGAGAGAGAGAGAGAGAGAGAGAGAGAGAGAGAGAGAGAGATGGTCAGTTAGACTGGAATGCAATAAAAAACAATGGATAAAAGTCATAATGTTTGTATTAAATGTGCATCTTCTTCCAAAGGCAAAGTTACATACTGTAGGTGTCGGTAGTTATTGACACCAATACGTTACATACAGCAATTCTAAAGCAGCAACTAATACAAACTTTACATTAACAATATACTGTATCACCACAAAGAAATTGGTGGGAAATATAATGATGAATAGCACATAAACCATAAAGATGAACCAAACAATAAAAGAAAAGATATGTGTAGCTGTAAGAACTATGAAACTGACTTGTCAGAGCTACGACTAATAAAATGTTAATATTATAGCAAGTATAGACAATCGTCTTGTCTCCGTGTTATAGTTAGGGCCTTATTTATAGAGACACAGTTACATATAAATATATCAGTAATTCATTTTACGAGCCGCTGCGCTTTACAGTCTACTGTGACAGGTTCAAGTGATCAAGTGCACAGAAGCAGGGGGTTTCTTGGAGAGCTACTGAATACAGAAAGACGAGACAGAACTCCGTATATAGCTTTCATTGTATCATAAGGTAAGCATCCACAAAACTGCAGAGTCATTTAGTATCCCGCAAGAACAAAAAAGTTGGCAAAAATGTTATTAAAAAAACACCCGTGTCGTGTCATGATGCCATCATACAACTGCGTCCGAGATTAAAAACATCACATGGAAAAAGTGACGGTGGAAAGACGGATATGTAAAGCTCTCTGTCTTCCTCTGTCTAAGTGCAAAACCCTGGAGATTGATTTCTGACATTGCATCGAGGAGAAAGGCGAGCTCGGCAGCAAAGAGAGGGCTGGATTGTGATTGGTTGAAGAAATTCAGCAGTGGTGAGTCATAAGGGGACCAAGGAAGAAGCAAAAAAAAAAAGAGATAACCTCTAAAAAGACCAAATGCATCAGTTAACTCTTTATGCAGCTCTGCTTAACAACGACGTATATATCCTTGCTTGGTGTAAGTAGAGACACGATCGTTGTGTCCGAAATGAATTTAGGAGGCACAAAACGAAGGACTGAAAGTAGGTCATTCTGCTATAAGCAATGCAGTCACTTTAAATGACTGGTTTGACGACCCAAGACATTAAATAGAGGCGATAGACATTTAATGTATGTTAGACAAGCAAAACAATCTGCAAACATTGTTTAATGTCCTTCCTTTACTCCCTCCTAGCATCAGTTCCTTTCCTGGTATTCTCCTAAAGGAAACAAGTTTCATTATTAATGTATGTATTTTGCAGTTACAGATTAAAGCCTTTTTTGCTGATGTGGCACTAAAACCTCTGAGTGCATATTTATTAGATATTAACAGAATTACTAGCTGCCCGACTGCCTCTCTCTGCATCAGTGTGCCATATAGGAAAAACAGTAGATTCACCATCGACTCCAAGACGACACATTTCATTTCCTAAATGTGGACAGAAATGTAGATGCATCAATAACTCAACCCGCGAACAAAGCCGGGGGAAAGCCTTGTAATCCACACTCTGAGACACCCAGCAACATACAGAGATTAGATTTCCCAAACCAGCAGTCAACATGTCCTAAAACAATAAATACAAAAATTCTCAAAAGATATTTGTCATCTCAATATTACACAAACCAACTGTGCACACAGATAATAGAGGCAATAAGCTGCTAAGTGGCTGACTCACCAATACACAAGATGAGCCCAGCTACAACACAACTTTGCAACAACCAAGTTTCCAGTGCAATACAGTTGATTCCCATGTGATGTACAACCACATTATATAGAACAAATAAACAAATTTAAACCCAAAGTATTTGAAATGAGCGCGTAAGGATGAGGAATAATATTTCCAGATGGTTACAGTACAGAGACTGCAAGCTGTTATCACAACAGGGCTGCAGCAAATATTAAAAAATTATATATTAATAAAATATCAGTAAATAATGAAAAATCAAACATGATTCATGTCATACGTAATCATTTAAGAATAAGGACAATGGGGCTTGACAACCATATTGTTGGGTCCTATTGGTAGAACATACTGTCTACGGAGACGTCTTTCACACCAAAGCACTGAGGCACCAAAGGCAGTAAAGATTAGATGGCTGCCCTAAATTAAAGCTTTTATCCAAAGCCTTTTTACAATTTGCATCTCATTCACCAATTCACACACACACACACACTCACCGAAGACAGCAAGCTAACATGCAAGGTGCTAACATTACGAGCTCAGTGCGCTGCCCAAGGAGACGTGGCCTGGGGGCAGCGCCCGCTCTGCCTCCTGCGCCACAACAACGCGCCCAGGAACGCTCCCTCTTCTGGGCTGCGATCCCGCTGGGCCACATTCCTGCAGTCACGGGCCTGCTGGTACGTCATCAGCGACCTGCACCTGAGAAGAGGGCGGTCGGGACGGACGGGATGCTTTTGAAAAGCCTCTCGATAGAATGAAAAGGCATCTTGATATCTTGAGTGCCTTAAAGCCCCTCGGTTTAAAAAGGCCGGTGTGCTCTCTAAAAGTTCTGGTGAACTCCACAGCGGGCGCTCTGCTGGTGCTACGGCTCATCTGTGACAATTCAATTCAATTCAGTTTATTTGTATAGCCCAGTTTCACAAATTACAAATTTGTCTCAGAATAGACAGCGGTGCGTCTATTCATAAGTGCTGCCCCGCTCTCCATCGTCACTTCAAACACTAATGAGGCCTCTTCTCCACCCCTCCCTCCCGTTGTCCCGTCCTGCTGCACCCACCAGACCTCCCTTTACCACCTTCCTCTCGTGCCTGCTGGATTGGCCCAGGGCCTGAGTGTAGGAGTCGCCGATGAATTCATGAAAATGCAGCAGCTCCCACGAGGGGAACGGCTTGAGGACAAAGAGTGACAGAGACGCAGCTAAAGAGAGGGAAGTGTGACGGGGGAGGTGGAATGTGATGCACCGAATAAGTCACAGATTAGTGCTACTTATTGCATCTTCTCTGTCCAGCACAGATCTGTCAGCACTGCAGTAGACATTTTTGGGAGGAGTAGACAGATTCTTACACACACACACACACACACACACTTTTGGGAAACAAAAGCCAATTAATCTAAAAGCAGAATCTGCAAGAAGCTTTATGAAAACCAGTTAATGTTGCTCAAAGTGGTAAATTCGAATATTGAATGCTATCGGACTGCAGCTAACGATTATTTTCATCAATAAATCTGTTGTTGTTGGTTTATTTTACTAATTGAGTCATTGTTAAGTTAAAATAAAAGTAGTGAAACCAGTGACAAATACCCATTTCAAGTTCCAAAAGCTCAAGAGGACGTTTTCGAAAAATATTCATTAACCATCTTTACTCCCAATGTGCTTCAGAAGCATGTTTCTAATGGAAATAACGCCAGCTGCATCACTGCAACGCAAAGAGTTGTTCAGTGTTTATGGTGTCGATAATGGTGGGTTAGTGTGGAAACAGCAGGGACAGATCAGCAAGGTGGGTGGACAAGAGTTTGGATGACAGCGATGAAGAGCGCACACACACACACACGCACACACAAACACACAGGGGGTCTCACGACTTCCACCCACTCTGCATGGCAAGCTGACAACACATTTAGGGGCTGGACAACAAATAGCTCCATACACACTTGCACATTAAACCCACACACAAAACAAGCTCTCACACACATTGAGGAGCACGGAACAATAAATTGCTGGTTGTTGGTAAACGGAACAAGATAATAAGGAGGAGGAGGACATCGCTGCAGCAGTGCAGCCTGGTGCACCAGAACGTTTAGCGATGCGTCTAACTTGTTTTGCTGATTGCCGGTGCTAAGCTACACATCTATTCAACATTGATTCATGGGTGCACATGTGTCGGGGGCGTCTCCACCCCGCGTATAACCACAGCAAGGAGCCAGCCAATCAAAATGCTATTTTTAACACTGTAAGAAGGGGCTGGTACATTAACAGATTACACTTTCCATTTCCCCCCCGAGGACATCAGCTTAACATTTCCACATTAGAAAGAGCAGGAGGTAGAGAGGGGAGAAAAAAAACAGCATGAAGTGAGAAAAATAGTGACTGATTTTTTTAAATATATATGAAAAAGGTCCTCCACACACACTCACACATTCAAGAGATATTGGCAGTACTGCTCTCTGAGCTTCACACATCAGCCCCGGACAAGAGTACACCAAATGTGCATTCCTCACACACATGCTCTGTTGTAACCGAGGCCACGTGGCTGACATGAGTAAATATAGTCCTGCAAGGAGAATATCAAACGCACTTTGGATCGGCATGTGTGTTTATTTGTGTGGCTTTGTGTCTGCATGAGAGTGTGACAGAACCGTCAATACACATTTAGACCTCACCTTCACCGGGGGGCATGCAAAGCACTGATTTTATGGGCCGGACTCACAAGAACATTAACAGACATACAGAATCAAACTCCATGTAGCCACCTACATGCCGAGTGTATACCTGTGCATAATGCATGACACTTCTCATGACGGGCACAGTGCGTGTTCCCTTCAAGGCGTTTTCTTACATAACAGAAGGGGGTGAGCCAGACCAAGTCCAGCTATTTGTCCATCAGCAAAACAAAAAAACGGACCAAACATCCTTAAACAGTGGAGTCACACAGTACAACGAAAGCACACAGACCAGAATCTACTAAATATTCAGAGGGAACAAGGCAACAAGCAAGTGTGAAAAATAATAGATAATGAGCCAGGCGGAATCAACTGCCAACCCGTAGGCACATTAGCTGTTGCTCAATGAGTTTGGGAGAGCGGTATAGCAGCTGAGGTAGAGGAGGCGAGTATTGTGGAGGAGCGGCTGATAGTGTTAGGGAAAGCGTGACAAGGAGGGGGAAATGTGGATTTGTGTCACTAGTGCATGCAAATAATGACAGCTATTGAAATGGGTTGCATATATAACCACAACATCAATCTGTTCCCCCGCCCCCGCCTTCCCTCTCGGTCACGATGTGTTCTACCTCGTTGAGAATGTATCTTCATGCTATAGACACGCATGCACACTGCGCGCACACTTTGCACAGGCACGTACAGTATTTCTTCTTTTTTGTCTGATTCAAAGCACACACATTGGATCCAGTGTGGGCGGAAGCAAACACGGCTGTTATAATGAAAACAACATACTGACGAACAGACCCGGCTGCCAACGAATCCTCATGACACGAGACCAATCCGACACATGAATCACATGAATCACAGTCAAACAGGCACTGGAACTGGGCTCCGAGGGACCGGAGCCCAGAAAAACTATTTCTGTAGAGCGGCTCAGCAGCGTGCTGCACACTGAAGCCTCGCTGAGCTCGCTCTTCCAGTATGCAACGTCTGTATGATAGGAAAAGCTATTTTTCCCCATTAATACTCCGCAAACTTAAAGCAAAGCTGACTGAATTTATGCTAATTAATAATCCATTTATCAAACATGTAACAGTAGAGAAACAGTAAAAGCCAACACCAAAGGGATTTCCTCATTATTTCAAAGCTTTACAGAAAAGCACCACCATTCTTTCACAGCACATAGACTATGTTTACTCTTTTTCAAACATGGATTTAACATGTGCTACCAAAAATATAAGAATTATGAAAATGAAAGGATTACAAAAAGATTTAGTATTTATACACTCGTGAGAATCTCAAAGTCAAATCATACAGACAACGACAACACTTGACTAAATGTGTGTGGAGACCACAATGCTAAATATAAATAGAAGCAAAATAGTGTTTTCAAAATAAGTATCTGAGGAGCAAAAATGAACATCTTCAAAGCGCCGTCTCCTCGTAAGCAAATGTAACAGAGCAGTATCTTCGCAGGAGTCCAAGCTCCCGTAATGCGCCTTTAAGAGACGTGACACTGGAGTGAAAACTGCAGTCTACCGGCTGAGAGGAAACGTGTTTGTAGAATGTAGGAAAACTAGTGGAACGCCGGATGCTCCACATTACACACACGCTTACCCAGCTCACAACAAACAGCAGAACAGTGATTGCAATTCTTACCGTACATCGATCCTGATGTTAGAGTCCCTCACTACAGACGCTTATGTTTTCTTAATGCAGCTTCAGTCATACAGACACTACTGTGCCAAGAGGCACTGCAAATGCACACAAACACACACACACACACACACACACACACACACACAGGCTCTCTCTGGTATAAATGCCTGCATGTGTGCGCTTGGAGGTGAAATGCGCACCGTGATTGGTGCAGAGCCTGGCTCGATGCACTGAATTACACACACACTCTCCGTGACGCGCAGACAGACACACACACACACGCACACACACACAGACAGATGCACAAAAGGGGGCTGAAAGGCAACGTCAGAGAGAAGCGTGCTGTGATGACCTTGGATTTTCCTGTTTGTCTTTTGCAACCGCGCTCTTTCTGAATGGGGCATTGCAGATTTCACATGCGGGCGCACATAAACACACCCATCGTGGTCCTAATCATGTTCTCAGTCTCAGAGAAAGAAACAGAGAAAGGGGGTGGGGTGAGAATATGAAAGACATTTGCACTACAGGGATTGAAAGGGAGAAGACCTCCCAGTCATGCAATCTCCTTTTCTTCCTCTTCACCCCATAGCAGAATCATTATTTTCTTCCTCATCTTTCTATGCCTCCTGCTTTATTTACTTTCCGTTTGTAATCATTGTCTAGCCTAATGCCAAAATGTCTGAGTGATTATATAACCATTGTTTACTGGCATTTGCTTATTTTTCATGTTAAACTGTGAGATAATATCCACACCCCATTACTACTGACTCATCTCTTAAATTTGACAAAACCGTAGAGCATAAAACAATCTGTTCAGCTACTGCCTCAACTTTCAAACCGATGCTTTTTGCCGACATTTCAACAGTCGTAAAACATGACAGTCACATTATTGGCTCTTAATGCAGAACATTTGCAGTATAACCAGAAAACATGATGATGCTGCATGATACTGCATGGACGAAAGCCTGAAATAAAATCTATGCTCGGCTACTACGACTCAGCTTTTTTTTGTCCGCTTTTTTTCCCATACGTCAGTTTACGACTCATCATTTAAGAAGAGGTTTTGGAAGGAATCTGAGCTAGAAAGGGCTGTTTGTGTGTGAGAAAGAAAAGTTCCCTATAAAGCTTGGTTTTGTAATCACTGAAAGTGCTTCGCAGTCACTGATTGAACAAGTAGAGAAGAGGAGACTACAGCAGGATTGTCTCATTTAATTCAAATATGTTGGCGAGTTGTTATCAGTTGGGGCAGCTAATAAAATGTAATGCTAACAAATGTTCATCTTCATTCTGCATCCTACTACTGTATGACACCATCATCTGCTGCTTTCTGGATATTGTGTGATACTGCATTGCTTGAATGATCCTTCTTATCCTATACAATCAAGCTGTGTCTTCTTTAGCACGTTCTAGCATGCCATATATTCTGTTTGATGATGAGCTATATTCCCCGTTGATCATTAAGCATCTCTTTCTGATGGAAAAACAAACATTCCTCTTATCCAACAGAGAGCATTAAAGATTTTATGATTCAGTAAACATTATTACCCAGACTGAAAATAAATTAAATTTCTTGAAGACCAGTCAACACTCTTTTACAGCAACCTGTGTCAAGTACCAATCACAGGCAGTGTATATTTGATGTTGGCCTATTCAAATGTTCAAAGACCCTCTACAAACTATTATCAATGTTACAAGCGAGCAAGTCAAACAGTAATTGCCTTTTGCGGCTTGACATTTTTGTCGAGCAACATGTAACAATATGGAGGAAGCAACTTTTCTGTCAAATAATTCAGAAACAGAGGAGCCAGAGGGAGAAGAAAGGAAGTGGTGTTGGCACTTACCCTTGCCAACGCGATGGTCCAGAAGGGTACGGCAATCCAGTGCCAGCCTCCGAGAGGCTGGGACATCAGGCGCAGGCAAGGGCATGGCCGGCAAACAAACGCGCAAGAGCCCAGAAACACACTACTCCTTTTATAGCAACACAACAACTCTGAACCAAAGCCAAAAACAAAAACTACAAGCAACACATTAAAAATCCCAAATTCTATAGATATAGTTTTACCAAAAACTTTTTTAAAGTAAGCTGACCAACACTCACAAAAAATCTAATCGCTGTCAAATTCCCACTTCCTTGACAGATAAGCCAAATGCCAGGATGTACTCAACCACATGCATCCACAACTCTCCAGTTGGCTGCAAAAAAATTAAGACACATACACACGCAAACATACACTACCTTACTCAAGCCTGAACCGAAAAGTCCTCTCTGAATTCTTTTTGAAGTTTCGCACTGGAAGAAAATCCCAAATTCCCCGAGTCCTTTCTGAACACCAAGTTGTATGTCCCCGTCTTGGTGCTTCTTAGTAGTTTATGTTAGTACATCGCCAGATTGGCGGTATTAACGAAGAGATTAGCGATTAGTCCTTCCACAGCAGCTCTGCTCTCTGTGTTTGCCTCTCTCATTAATAAACATGTCACCAACACAATGGACCTCACTATCCATCCAAAGTGTCTCTCTCTCTGGACGAGAGAAACAAGGAGACACTGGGAGAGGAGGGTAGAGAGAGGCAGGGAGAGAGGGACTGTGGGACAGCAATTCAGTCAGTGGGTTTGAGGCTCAAGGAATGTAGCCATCAGCAGACACCAACAAAGAGACGAGGTCTGGTGAGAGATTTCTGTGCAGATTCACTCATAGCACACTGCAAGAACAGACATTCAGTAATGATCTGCTGTGGATTTGGTTTTGCAGCTCAAAACTAACCTAGCAGCCCAGTGCCCTCCAGTGTATTTTTGGAGGGCCGTAATTATGCCCTTACACATGGTGTTTAATAGTTTGCAGTTTCCCACCTGTCATACTGGATGCTTGTCACAAGGCGGCGGTGCTCGTCCAGGTTCACAGAGGCAGGAAGATGCGTGGCACGTCAGCCCCGAGAAGAGTCTCCACCGGCGGATCCGAAAATCAGGAAAACCGCTGGATTGTCTCTGGCCTGTGGAAGTTAGTATCCCAATATTAGCGAATGCTCTCATGAATATTGTTGACATTTTAACATGTTGTGAGCCTATCAGAATACGGGAAATACCTGTCGTGAAACCGTACCTGCCCAGCGCCAAGCAAATAACGTAATGCACGATAGTTATTATTATTATTATACAAAAATACAGAAATCCCAAATGACAGTTGCTGGTAAATGAAATGTAGCTACGGTTAGCAATGCTCAGTTATAGGTTTTTACTCCCACGTTAGTTTGTCCTCTCGTGATAACTTGGGTGATTATTTACTCCCCCTTGATTTCAAATAGGGGTAGACTTTAATTCACGGCTGTCATATCTCAGAAGGCGAACGTAAACTCACTTTTCAGAGCCCAGCATTCGCCTATGCTAGTGGAATGCTAACGTTAGCTCGCGAGCTAGCTGACCTAACGAGTCTCCTGCGTTCATCGGAACGAGGTTGATCGGCGTCAACACCAGTTACTCACCATGAAGTGAACTAAAATAAAGTCCTTAACATGTGTCGCATGCGGACAGCTAACGTCGGCCACCTTGAGTAAAGTTCAGCATTGACAGGAGACCAGACGTTCAGTCACAGCGGTACCGATCCTCTCGCTGACAGTTGTTAGCTTTCCAAAGGTATCTGCCCACCACTTGTCTCTAATGTCATGTTTGAGTATACGTGCGGTCTGAGCACCCAGCTCAGTCTCTATATTTAAAACCTTTCATTTTACTGGACAGTATATCATACAAATACTTGGTCAGATGTTTGGTACAAATACATGTTTTAATAATACAGGAATATCAGTGTTTTATGATAATAATAAAAAACTGAAAACTAAAAATATAGCTTTTATTTTGCTACTATTGCTCTTATTATAGCTGAGCTGAATTACAGTGAATATTAGAACATTGTTAATGTGTCAAATTAAGCAACAATGTTTAACAAGTCAACAAAACATTGATCGCAATATGTAAATATATGTGGCATGTATTTTCGTTTCCGTGAATCCAATTGTGATGTTTTGCTATCATGCGTTGCTTGATTCAGAGGAATCAAATCCCCACATAGTTAGACATCATTTCTTTTCAAAGTAAATCTTCACTTGTCTTTTGTGTCAAGGATACTTTGTATTAATAAGTGAATGATCATTATGATCTACAGTGATTTAGAGTTTCGTACATCCAATTTATGCAGACCTGTTGCAGAGTTCAGAATCCAGACATGTAAACTTGATGTACGAATTAAGTAAATAAAGTACGAAAATAAATGATCACTGATTCGAAAAAGCAATTCAGTCTGACTATTCGGCTATATATAGATAGCAGATTACATCAAACATATTTAAAATATGTATCTGTGGATGGGACATCCTGCTTTTAGAAGTTGCTTTGTCTTCCACTTGGTGACAGTAGTGAGTCAGGAGAATCTGATGGGGGATTGTTATGAGAAAAATAAACATAAACAAAACATGAAGTGTAATTTATTTTGCAACACTCTAAAAAGACCAAAAAAACAAGACCAAAACGTTACCATTCAGCTTCCAAGGCGCTCCACATCACATTATCTGCAACTTTTTTTAAAAGTCTTAACTATATGCTTCCCGTTGGACCATGGTATTTGGCACTTTACTTAAGCCCACTGAGCCATCAGTCTTTCATATGACTGTATTTGTGTCCCCGTTATGTTGCTGTCATCTCTACCACAGATTGGTTTGTGACTTTGTGTTTTTAATGGGGTAATACCATCTTACTCATGTTGAGCATGATCAGCTACAGCTCAAAACTAAGGGGTTTGGGTTGTGTGTGTGTGTGTGTGGGGGGGGGGGGTGTATTACATGATATACTTGTAACTGCTAGTATTTACTGTATTTTAGTGTATGGTATTTTGAGTGTTGAAATGTGGATCAAATGTAAATCTCATAAAAGCTGAAATTAAAGTCTCTGATGACACATTAAACTAAGCTTTACACGTTGAAAAAAAGCCTCTTTTCTCACTAGTACGCCTCAATATCACAATTCCGTGTAAACTTTATTTTTGGGGAGGAGGCTGCTTGTTAGGAAATTGGTGTCTCATATTATTCAGGATTTCTTCATTTGAAAATCCTTTTGACACAACACATTGAAAGAATTGTCAGGTGAATTGTCAGGTCAATATGAAAATGTTTTGGATCAATCCCTGTCCTGGTCAACATCTTTGTTTCCCTTTAACCTTACCGACCTGCACATACCTTCACTTTCTAGGGATTAGTAAAACTGCAAAAGCTGCGACGCATTCACTGTCCAACTGTAGTCCAACAATACACATACGTGCTTGTGATGCAACAACAGCAACATTGTGTTTCCAGCATTGGTGAAATGTTTGGCAAGCGCGTATTCCAAAGGGTGAGTACTGCTGCTGGTCTCACTTGAATGTGTGTGAGAATCAGCTGATTCGTGGACAACCAAAGCAGTTAGGTCTTAATACTAATTAGCTTCTGGGGGTTTGTCCTGAGTGGACTAATTCATCCTAACTCCTCCCTCAGGTGGATTCATGTTCACAGGCACTCCAAATAGTGACTAAATGACAAATTACATATTTGTGCAATTGACAGACACTCCCAAAGATTAACCCCAATGAGCACATCGTGAACACAACGCCTATGTTATGTCAGAATGAGCTCATTGGTTCTCCAGGGACATCTCATTAGTCATTACACATATTCCAAGGTGCTATCTTTAATTCCTGCTTGCCAAGTGTAAGAGAGACATTCCGATGTGTTCGCAGCCAAAGCGCCGAAGAACTAATTGCAATTGACCTGGCGGCTATTTTTAGATGTACACTAATCAGCAAGAAAGGTCTAAGCTACGCAATCATGTTTGGCAGATGGTAATTCATTAGATCAGCCTTAGGGGCCTGGACAAAATTAGCAAAGCCAATCTCAAAAACCTTAACCAGATTACAACCATGATAATCAGCCCATGCTCCTTATCATCCATAGTGAGGTATATTTGTCGGTTCCATCACACCTGTTATCTACTCATGATATTTTCTTTTGTTGGTCCCTCTCTTGTTACTTTGCTGATATAGTAGTATGATGTATCTCCATGCTGTCATTATGCCATGTGTAAAACAGTGAATGAGAGAATACTATTAACAGGTTAATACTTAACTGTAACAGGTGAGTCTGAATAGAATGATCGATCTTATTGGTTTAAGGATAACTTGTGAAAAACATCTCAGGGACTCAACCTGGCAAAATGTTGAGACATTGTATAGCATAAAATGCTCATACAAAAAGTATAAGAATGCCCTGAAATGACCAAAACATCTGTGCATTGGTTACATAGTATTTACATGAGATGGGTTAGTTTAGTAAAAACTGTTTCATTAGTGTCCCTTTGCTGTTGAATCACCTCAGGGTGCTGTTACCAGGTGGGAGATGAATCAGCATCCTCCACTGCGAAGTCTGCCCGTGGGTTTCTGGGCTTTTCCGTAATGTTTTTAAATGTTCACCTCGTGGCTAATCTCACTTTCGCATCATGACATAACCGAGTACACAAAGGCAATAAGGTGACAGCAACTCAGCTTGCAGTTTCAATTGGGACATCAGAATGAGAAGTAGAGTCAATGAAAAATAAGTGGAAGAGAGAGCGTACGAAAAACTATTGACCGTATTGCCTTTTAATTTAAACTTAAACTATACGGTTGACTTGACCAAAGTTTGTGAGCGTTGTCTTTTTCATGCCGTAGTCTTGGTGCTAATGATCTCAGCTTTGCAGTCCAGTAAGAGTGGCTGCTGACTTACTAATCCTCTTTGCACTGCTCACTCCTGCATCTCTGCTCTGTGGCCATTGTTGACTTAATTTCAAAACAGTCCTGGTGGTGACCCAAGATCCAGCCAGAGGAGCTCTACACATCTTGGCTGGAACATTATTCCCCCCACAACCCCCCACCCCCTTCTCTGCATCCTCTGGACACTTCATCTCAGTGGGGACTGTCTTAACTTTAATTTTCCCTTTCATGGATTACGCCTTAAAATTCAGATCTGCATACAATTCCTCTGCAATGGATCCAGCACAAACGGATTATGACGGACTGGACAAATATATCCTACGCCAAATGCTAGACATGAGGAATGGATACACAATATGGAAAACAATACAGGTCAGTTGTGGCCACAAGCCTGACAGTGAAATTGTTCTTTATACTACAAAAAATACCGGAGTGTTGTCCTCTTCCGACTCCTCCCTGTGTTCATGCACCTGGGAATTGTGCAAGAAATCCTGCTTCTGCACAACTTGTCTTTCCCAGAACAGGTGTATTCTTGATCCAACAGGGTGCCTAAACATACAAGTGCATGTGGTGAAATGTAACAACTAAGTCTGTATTTAATAGTAATATTAGAGCAACAAGTAACCCATGATTCTCTCACAGCAGAGAAACTCGAATGCTTGCTGTGTATTAACGATTCCATGCGTGCTGCCACATTACAGCACTCACTCACAAAGTGAATATTCTTAGCTGGCGTAATGACAGCATTGATTTAAATGCAGCTCTTCTCATTTTAAATGTTGTATCGTATCCCATCAGTGGCTATCAGACTGCTGACGGTGAACTGTGAGTGGATGCGACAGCAGCATCCAGAGCCAGGAGGAGGAAGTTAAACTCTGAGCATTAACCAGCTCAGTACTAAATCCAATCTAAATCTGTCCAGCAGATAATTTGCTGCCTTTCTTCTGGCACATACCGTGTCAACATGTGGCTCTTTTCCAACATGCCGAATGTGTGCAGCATAACCACTTCTGTCCACATAATCACAATTTTAAGAAGGGTTTAAACTCTAATAAGATTTAATATGATACTTTGTAGAAGTTGTTGGCACATTCATTGCCCACACTTGTACATCCTAGGCCATAAAGGCTTTTTAATCAATTGCTGTATATTTGCTCACAAAATAATAAAGATTCCCATAATGCAACTCGAAAGAATCATTCATTGGATAACCATAAAACCCATCCGCCTGGTACACACCCACATCCTTCAAACTTCTCGCCTCCACTTTCTGTTATAAATGTGTCATCTCCAATCCCAAGGTTGGATAACCCCGATGACGTTATCTTCTTCACAAATCTTCTCCAGAGCCACAAAAGACGCTTTGCGGATGTTTTCACATGCTCAGTAGTATTAAGCATTACTATTTTACTGAACTTAATGTATACAACTGGTGGCGTGTCCCTTTTAGGAATGAGCGCATTGATGGTGTGAGAAAAACTACTCTCTCTTTCTTCACCCCCAACTATGACATTGTTCCTGCTCCAGGCTGCTGCTTCCTCCTGATCTGAGAACAACAGAGGAGGTCAGCTGAGCTCATCACCATGGTGACCTTCTCTGAGACGACACAAGTCTCCCCCATGGAGCTGCGTGAGCCGCCCTGCCTGTCCGCGAGCCTGTCCCCTGGGCTGCGGCGGAAGAAGATGCTCTGGAAGAACGCTGTCAAACACATCATCATCCAGCAGGAGCTCAGCGCCCAGGTGATTTATTATCCCACAGCCACCAGTAGGTTTGAGACGTCCAGTTAGAACTGGAATTATCACCGGCAGGTGTAAGCCTGGGCAGAGGTCACGTGATTGTGTGATTGTGTGTGTGTGTGTGTGTGTGTGTGTGAGAGTGAGTGTGTACCTCTGTGTTTGTCCACAGCTGCTCTCACATTCTGCTGCAGCAAACTGCAGAACACTTTGAGTGCCCAGTTATGACTCAGTTGGTTTTCCAGTATTTTTCCAGTGTTTTGAGATCTCTCGTGACCCTAACATAACAGGGGAATGGAATTAAATATGTGATGCACTAGGTTTTCCAAAAGGTCTAATATAATATTAATACAACCACATACGTCTATTATTGATGTCAGAACGACAAATTCAGGCATATAGATGAAATATGTCAGAAGATCTGAACAAATAAACATTAAACGATCTACATGGTTACCAATCAGTGAAATAATGGCGAAGTTTGTGATGATTATAAAGAACTGTGAAACACATAGATAAAAAAAGACTTTCTAAATGATCGTAAACAGTTTGCTTTCCCTCACAAAGACAATTCTGGGTTTCAGGTTTAGTAACTAGATTGTGAATGGTAACAGGGGCAGATGTTAAAGCCAGCGCACCTGACTTTCTCTGGCATTTGACAGGTGGGTGTGGAGCCAGCCAGAAAAATCTTTGTGACGGATACCTACATGGAGGAGATCAACCGACAAATCCGCAACAAGGCGTCACGCGGGGTCACAAAGCGGCGCTCCTCCACGTTCAGAGTGAACCAGTCCCGTTGCTCCACCAGCAGACAAACCAGGGGTTCTATCAACGAATACGCCAGCGATGCCGACTTCTTCTTGCACTGGGGCCACACTATCCGCGGAGTCTACATCCCCAGCCTGAGGCACACCTTTAAGTCTCGTGATTTGGAGAAACTCTACCAGCAACACTACTCCCACCAAAGACGCAACTCTCTCGCCATCACCAACGTCATCGACGCCTTGGCCAAGTTGCACGTCTTGGTCTTGTACCTCTCCATGGCGCCCGAGGCGGCCACAGACCGCCTGCGGGGCTGCCTGACCGGCCTCTTCATGGTGTTCGCCGTGGCGCTGTGCATCGTGGTCCTGACCTGCAAGGAGTCCATGTCCCCTCGGTGGCTTCACTACGCCGGCCTGTTGAGCTGGTTTTCACAGACCACGCAGGTGCTGGGAGGACTGGTGTATGGACTGGAGAAAGACCCATCGTGGTATGTTTTGTTCATCTTGTTCGCCACGTACACGCTGCTGCCGTTACCCCTGCTGTGGGCCATGTGCGCCGGCTCCCTGACCTCAGTACTGCACCTGCTGGTGGAGGTGCTGCTCTACTACAACGATGCCGCACTTTTGAGAAAGGTGAGCACGTCAACCGACTAAACGGGTTTAAAACTATTTCCCCGAGAAATTGTCTGAAATTGTCATTGATTAATCTTTATCAAACCCAAAATGTTGATTTATTATTAACATTCTTTTATTACCGTTTAAGCATACTATACTTTAACATGTGAACTCATATTTATTTCCTCTATATCATGCCCGGTTTTATGTTCCAGATCCTAATCAGAATCAGAACCAGAAACATTTATTAGCTACGTGTGTTAGACACACAAAGAATTTGACATGGCGGCTGGTGTGTACACATTAGATAGACAAACAAAACAACAACAATCAACAGTCAACATATAAAATAAAATACATAAAATAAATCTGTTCATGAAGGACAGTGGGGGACCCGGGCTCTGTTCACGAGGGTCCGAGTAATAATCTAGAAGTGCTCCATACAAAGCTGATAATGTAATGTCTGTCGATGCACCTAGTTCTCAAACATTTACATATTTCAAAGTAGAAAACTCATAAGTGCACCAGCATTTTGTGCAGAGTGAGTCATGTTGTATCCGCGTAATGAAATCACTGAAGCTTATTTTCTACTTCCAATAATGTAAACTACGATCTTTATTTTTGCAGTTATTCCTGCTATTTACAGCCCCAGATGTCGTGTCCAAGTCAGCGTGTAAATTTTAAAACAAGAAATCCATTTATTTTTCCTTATCCTCTTCCTATTTCACATGCATTGGGTTCAAATCAATTAAAAAAATGCCAAATCTCTCTCGGATGCAGGTGTTTGCCCAAGGCCTGCTGTACCTAGGGATGAACACAGCCGGCTTGTTCATCCACTACCTGACCGACCACGCCCAGAGACAGGTGTTCCTGGAGACGCGGCGCTGCATTGAGGGTCGCCTCAAGCTCGAGCAAGGGAACCAGAGACAGGTACAGTGGCGGCTCCCCTTGTGCTGTGGGTTGGTCTACGAGGAAGATGAAGACAGGGACCTGCTCAATATGTTTGACCAAACACCATCAAACAGTTATATGTGTTGCCACTCAGGAGCGTCTGGTGCTGTCCATCCTGCCTCGCTTTGTTGCCTTGGAGATGATCGCTGACATGAGCTCTTTGGATGATGAACTTAACCCTCATGAGTTTCACAAGATCTACATCCACCAGTACAAAGACGTCAGGTACACACATACACACACACATACGCATCGGTTGCTCATGGATGGCACAGATACTCTATTGCAATTTAAATGTGTATATTCCACTTATCTTCTGTTTCTCTCTTCTTTGCAGCATCCTTTTTGCAGACATCAAAGGCTTTACCTTGTTGTCCATGAACCTGTCGGCCCAGGATTTGGTCCGAACCCTCAACGAGCTCTTTGGGCGCTTTGACCGGCTGGCAGAAGTGAGAATTCAAGCTTTATTTTGGTTGGTGGGGGGATTAAAACATATATTTTCCAATCCATCGATACCTTATTTTTTTCTTGTTCCTCTTCTCTTGACTCGTTATCATCACAGGAGCACCACTGCCTGCGGATAAAGATACTGGGAGACTGTTACTACTGTGTGTCAGGGGTCCCTGAACCACAGCGTGCCCATGCCCGTCATTGTGTTGAGTTGGGCCTGGACATGATCAGCACCATACGGTCAGTCTTAACTCACTGGAGTTCTTGAGGAATTCATTTTATTCCTCTACTATGTAGAGAGCGGTAGCCTTCATTAATAAGTCTAACGCGTCACTTCCCTCCCACCCTCAAAAAACAGTTCTGTGCGGAAGCAGTTCAACTTTGACATGGACATGAGGATCGGGATCCACTCGGGCTCGGTCCTGTGTGGGGTGCTGGGCTTGCAGAAATGGCAGTTTGACGTCTGGTCCTGGGACGTGGGCATTGCCAACATGCTGGAAGCCGGGGGCATACCAGGGTTAGTGGTCGCTGCTAGTGCCAGTGTTCAGCAGAAGTAGTCCTCTGATGCAACACATTTGGATTACCACGTGTTTTTTGTAAACGTTATTGTGAGGAACTTTTAAATTGGTTATTAAACAGTTTCATAACCATCATATAGAGTATATACTCTACATAAGTAAAGGAAACTATCAGCAAAAAGATTGTCTATTACTACAATGGAGTTGTTCTTAATGCTTGTCATCGATGCCACCGGGTCAGCTATAAATTAATTAAACAAACATTTAGAGTCAGTAATCAATAATGTCAACATTTGTGGACATGTCTGAAACTAAATAAACAAATCAGCAGCTGTGTTAGCCAAAGAAGAAACTGTCGATGTCCAGGAAGAGAGACTTTAAAGCTGGAACCACACCAGGCTCAGTTGTGGCTCAATAGCTCACAAGCAACATCCTGAAAGACAGACACAAGACAGCCAACAGGACACTGACCCCTAGTGGAAGGGAGGTGTCATCACAACACGTAGAGCCCACTCTCAGACTGTAGTATTTTGCAACGTCAATGCTATGTTGTTTACAAAATGACCTCAAATTAAATTAAATTGCTTCACAAAAGTTCCAGAACCTGAATTTAAAAAATGTTTTATTAAGTGTGTGCATTTTCCCTCTTGTCCCAGTTTTAAACAGGGACACACCAAATTGTATAAAGCCAAACTTGATACTTGACAGATAAATCTATGGCTTCCTCATATATGTAAAACGCACATTTCCTCATTCTGAATGAAACTATTCAAAGTCAAATATCTTCTTATTATGATTGGCAAACCTTTCTTTGTTCATTACTGATACTTTTCTTTTCTTCTATTTTCTTCTGTCCAGACGCATCCACATCTCAAGGGCCACGCTGGACTGTCTAGGTGGCACCTACAGGACCGAGGCTGGCCACGGCCGCGACAGGAGCGAGTTCCTGCTCAGACACAACATCGAAACTTTCCTCATCGTCCCTCAGAAGGAAAAGAACAAAGTCGGTCGTACTCAGGCCCCCAAAGTCCAGAAAACTAATCGAACATGGAACCCAGAGTTTCCCATTGAAAGAAACGGCAACGACATGAACAGTGTAGGTGTTCCTGAACAGCTTTCTGTCGTAGGCACTTTGTATACCTGATTAATCTCCCCCTTTATTCTCTTCTGCAGATACTGGCCTCCCTCACAAACGGCTCACTGCCCAACATATGGCAGTCCACCTCCAAGGAGATCAACAAACGCATCGAACATGCGATTGAGGTTCAGAGCAGTGAGCGCATGCACAGGGAGCACATCACCCCTCTGACCTTGGTGTTCAAGGACGCGCACATCGAGGACAAGGTGCGGCCGCTGGTTCAACCGGTGTTCGATAGGAGGAAGAAAATAATAATAATTCTGCAATGAAAATGATACTTTTGGTTTTAACAGTTCTCCCAGATGAGGGATGAAATGTTCAACTCCCACCTGGTCTGCTCCTTCATCATGCTCCTCTTTCTCATGGCTGTCCAGGCCCTCATTCCTGCGCCCAGGTAGGGAGACACCAACGATGTCCAGGAGAAGCTCACATTATTAGCACTAGATTTAAATGTTCTTTTATTAATAACTAATCTATGTCAAGTATTTGTAAAAGTAATATGGTTGATTACATTTTCAGATTGATATTACTTGGTTGGTCATTGATATTTTTTTCAACAACAACAAGGGGAAATAGATTCATAGAACCCTGTTTGTCTGATTTTAAAGCCTCTATTTGAAGAATTTATAACGTTTACTTTGGTGTTATCTGGAGGTAGTATCGAAAATGTAATGCACACTTCCCTGGACTATATGTCACACGCTTCCTCTTGTTCCTCAGTTCTACCCCATATTAACTTGTTCTCTCCTTTACTCCCTTCCTTCCTCTTCCACTTCCTCCTCTTCTTCTGCAGGCTGTTGCCGGCCGCCATCCAGTTTTCCGTCTTCCTGCTCGTCTACATGCTGCTGCTGCTGTTGGCCCTGGCTGAAGAGTTCAGGTGCGCTCCTTCACTACTGCAGCACTTATGCTGCTGGATCCATGAAAACAACAGTGCCCGCAACCTCCTCACCCTCACCGCCATCGTCCTCAACTTTGGCTTGGTGTCTGTTGACATGGTGAGAGTCTAAACAACACATGGGCCAGACTTGTATACATTTCCCCTGCCACCGTTTTCCCTTTTCTACTTCTGTACTCTTCAGAGGTGGAGAGATTTACACATACAATTGAACCTTATTAGGTGAAGCCTGAGTGAAAGTCTCCTGCAGTTGACATGATGCCCATCTTAGATGACTATGCTTCCAGGCACCTATTGGCATTGATTCCAAAAACTGACTCAAATCTGAATGTTAAATATGTTTCTATAACCCTTAGTCTTTTGTTTTACGTGACTATGTGGTGCTGTGTGCCTGTGTCCAGGTATGGTGCGCTCTGGCAGACACTAGGGAGACGGATGTAATGGACAGAACCAACGCAACCTCACGTCCACTCAGCGTCTGCACTTACCCTGAGGTAAAGACAGCAGCAGTTCAAATGGGTTCATTTCACAAGTAATAACAATATCTGCCAACACAAACATGTCGTCTTGTATACAACATTATTATCACATATATACTTGAGGCTTCTCACCCAGTGCCCTTTTTCTTTCACTTCAAGAAGGTGAAACTATCTAAGTACTTTCTTCTTCTGGGTCTTTAACCACTTCTTCACCTCCTCCGTCTCCGCAGGTCTTCATACTGAGCGGCGTCATCGCCATGGTGACGTGTGCCGTGTTCCTGCGTCTAAACTCTCTGCTGAAGCTGGCGGTGCTGCTGCTGGCCATGGCCGTCTACTCCTACCTCATCCACCTGGCCTTCCTCACACTCGCACGCCACGATACTCTACACAGGTCGGTGTGAAATATACCCCAGCTCAGACTGGGCTTCAGTCTACATTGAGTTTGATATTATTATCACCGATTGAGCCTAAAGTAAGTCTTTATTTATATGACACCACTGCTTGTACATTTACGTGATTATCTGGTGACGTACGAAATGTACTCCTACTCTACTATGTTACTGAATATATCTTTCCTCATGTTTTTGTTACATCATAAACATTGTTATATTCCACCTCTCTTCATTAATTTCTGCACAGATCTCACTATGTCCGGATGAAAGGAATCTCCATCCTTCTCATGGCCATGTTTATGGTCGCTGTCTTCTACAATGGACGGCAGGTACTGTTGAAGGGTTCCTGTCTTGATCTCATTGCTGTGTTGACTTTAGTTTGCTTCTTTTTTATATTTACTCTAACTGACAGATGAAGAAGTATGTACACACAGGCAGGTGACCTGTGATAGGTGTATCTATCTTTTACTTCCCAGTGGGAGGCCACTGCCAGACTGGACTTCCTGTGGCGTCTACAGGCCCAACAGGAAGTAGAGGACATGAGGGAATTGCGGGAACACAATATGTGTCTGTTACACAACATCCTGCCGGTGCATGTGGCGCGACATTTTCTGGACCGGAGCAAGAATGATGAGGTGAAGAAAACATGACCTCCCCTCTGACTGTGTCAACCTCTTCCTACATGTGAATATGTTTATTCTCAAATGTTCAAAGGACAGTATATATATATATATATATATATATATATATATATATATATATATATATATATATATATATATATATATATAAGGAGAATAGTGTATTTAAACAAATATTTATTTAGATTTAATTTTCTGATTGCACTATGATAAAGGTCAGAATGTATTTTCTACATGCTAACGTCATGATGAACAAGATGTAGGCGGAATATGTTTGTTTTATATTAACATATTATATGATAGGGCCTAGCATATTAGTTATTTTTAGTTTCAATGGACTTTTTAAGTATTATTTTCTAAATGTCAACATGCATTTCAACAGTTCAATATAACTTATTGAACTGCCCAACTTTGGCATAGCTGATGTCTTGCATTGATAACTAAATGTCGTTCAGAATTAATCAATATATTTATATACAGTCAAATAAAAAGGTGTTTAGGATGAAAGTGCAAAACACTATTTTCTTTTCAGGAGATTTACTCCCAGTCCTACGATGAAGTTGGTGTCATGTTTGCCTCCGTCGCTGGATTCAACGAGTACTTTGAGCAGAAAGAGATCAAACATGAAGGAGTGGACTGCCTCCGATTGCTAAATGAGATCATTGCTGGCTTTGATGAGGTGAAATTGGAGAATTTAAAAAGGCGAAATACTCAAAGTATGATATTGCTTTTAATGGGAAAAGGGTAATTTAGTCATAAACAGTCAAAATATATGTACGGCATTCCCATTAGAGGAATTCTGCCTCGTTAGCTGATAAGGATACATAATGCAGCATTGCATATCTCTCCTGTAAATATGAGATTGAAGTGTGATTTGATCTCTCCATATTTACATATTCCACAAGTTGCTGGAGGAGTCGTACTTCCACTATGTGGAGAAGATCAAGACCATCGGGAGCTGCTACATGGCAGCTTCTGGCTTAGCTCCAGACCGCCAGGTGGGACATTTTCAAGTACACATTCGTCTATTTGCTTCCATCCTCTCAAACCTCTCTCTCTCTCTCTCTCTATCACATATCTAACTATGCATCCATCTCTCTCCCAGGGATCTAGGGATGAATGGAACCACCTGAGCGAGCTGGTTTTGTTTGCACTGGCAATGGAAGAGACCTTGAAAGAGATCAACAGGCTCTCAGCCCAAAAGTTTCTGCTGCGTGTTGGTGAGGGCTCACCTCTTGCACACATAGACAAAGAATGCTTGATTTCAGGGGGTTTGTGAGGCCATAGATATATACTATACTAATACTTCATAATCATTTGTCTGGCAACAGGCATTGCCCACGGGCCAGTGGTCGCAGGGGTGATCGGTGCCACCAAGCCGCAGTACGACATCTGGGGGTCAACGGTGAACCTGGCCAGCCGCATGGACAGCACGGGTGTGAGCGGACGTATCCAGGTACCTGAGGCCACGCGCAAGATCCTGGCAGAATGGGGTTTCATCTTGGAGCTACGTGGAGAAATCTTCGTCAAGGGGGTGAGTGGCTAGTGGCCAAATGGCACCTTTCAAAATACAGTGGAATGGATTTTACTGGACAGCCATAAAGTTTAGTTCAGACTCGATCGTGTTCAGTGAAGGTCGTGCTGTATTTGAAGGTGAAGCATGCCCAGAGATGACATTATTAGGCAGTCCTATCTCCAAGAACCTGCATTCCCATACGATAGACCTGCAATGGGAATTATGCTCTGAGGGAAACCTATTTTTTGTGTCTAGCTTTTGACATTGCGCAAATACATTTCATTTAAGTCCACGTAGAGAGGAAGTCAAAACAAAAACACACAGGGCTTTCACCCAGGAGACTGCTGTGTTTGTCCCGTGTGAATCAAGTACTTTAGGGGTGTTTTTTCGTTGTTATGTTTTAATGTAGTAATCATTTTAAGCCAACCCAGGATACTTCTTACTAAAACTAACCAAGTAATTGCCTTTTGTGTTTAAATTTTCAATGTCAACTAAATATTCTTACCTGTTTAAAACTGCGAATTGAGAGTGCAGTTTAGTTGTATGGGAAGGCCATTTGTTGAAGAGGAGAGCTTTAGTGAAACAGTGCAGCTCCTGGTCAGACTCTCCGGCTCCGGATCTACTAGTGAAAAGAAACAACGGAAAAAGAGATGAGTTGTATCCCTGGAATGTGTAGATATTATTGAATCTTAACCATGTTTGTGAGCAAGTATTGACAATAAAAAACATAAGGCTTAAAGATTACCACACTTACTGACCGCTACTGTCGTTGTAGGTGAGCGAGTATCGGGGGAAAGTCCGGACCTATTTCATCAGCAACATGCGCAGCAAGACAGCCAGTGTCGGGCCGGACGGTCGCCTGGCCGTGCGGACAGGAGAGAGACGCATGTCGCTTGCGAAGGTGGTGTTTGGTCTCGTCCAGGCCAAACACAAGGAAAAGATGATAGGGACCAACGGGCCGTTCGGCCTGCCTCCCGGCAGACTTCAATGCTGAGGGGGCGTTCAAGGTCAGATGACTGCTGGTGGCGGAGGACACAGCCCGGCCATATTGGTTCTACTGGTTTACACTTTTGTTGTTTGTGTTTCTTACTTTGCCTTGCCATAACTAAATGAGCTGCCCAAACTGGAGGAGAGGGTGCGACTTCTAGGATCCAAAGCCCAACAGAGCCTTTGTTCCTGTTTACTCGGTGACCGTGTCCTCCTCGGCTTTCCTGTCATCTAAAAACATGAATATTTTTGGAATGTAACGGGGAACACAACCTACATTTAGATTCCCAATCTGTTATTTCCATGGCCTAGGAAAGTTAAATCAGTGTTTGTGAACATGAGCCACTCTTTCTCTTGTAGCTGAAAACCAAAGAAGTGAGTCTCAAACGTCCAGCTCCAGACTTTGTATCTGAAGACATCACACATTTGAGAATAAGCACTTCATTTGGGAGAAAGTTGTTCATATTTACTCATATTTTCACCTTTAATTGACAAACAGGAAATAATAAATGGGCAGATTTCTCATGCTTAGAAGGGACCGAACTGGCACTGCTTTCTATATTTGTATTGCCACATATTCACATTATAAACAGTGTCAAGCATTTTAGGTTCACAAAACTAAAGAAGGCCAACGTGTCTATATTTTTTTGCTGGAATAACACTCCAGCAAGTCTACAGACCTCAAAGCCAAAATACCTCAAGACAACCAGCTCAACCTCTCATATACTCTCTAATGGCCTACACCCTACACAGTGCTTACTGTTTTTTTGCTACTACATACTGCATCATTCTCAAAATGTTCACTATGTTTTTTATGTTGAGTTGACACAATACTAAGCTGAGCTAATGTTATTCAAGATTTTCAAAGACAAGTTTTGGTGGGACTTTGGTCGACATAAGTACCAATATTTATGAATCTGTTGCTTTTTGCTTTCATATTGTGCTGTAAATACGTTTTATCAGTATGCACCTCACCACTTTTGAGGTATTTGTTGCCAGCTGTCCTGCATCTGTGTCGTACTGGATTTCTGACATTTTTTATTCAGTTTGCCTCGGTACACTATTACACTCTATCATTACTTGACTACAGATGTATTTCTAACGTGGAGTTTCACTGCCACGTTTCCGTAACGTGCCATGTCATTCCTCCTCTTGCACACCAAGAAGGTTCTCTTCCCATCTAATAAAGGTGTAATAATACTTTAAACATGTTTTCACTGCTAATTATTCTGTGTGTTTAATGTTGTAATTGGTGCATGACAAGTTCATCTATGCGATTGCCTGAGAAATATATCAAGTATATTAACATCTTTTCAGAAGACAAAGAAATGGAAATGGTATCAATGAATATTGATTTAATCATGATCTAAATGTGTATACCTCACATAGACTTGGCTGGGAGTTTAAAATAAAGATGTGTTTTCTATAATGTTGGATTTCTGGATATGTAATGTGCAACAACAAAATGGTGACAGTCAGGAAAATAAGAGTTAAACACAAACAACGACAGTCGAGTAAAATATCATTGAATTGCTACAAAGTATTTTAATTTAAAGAAAAAATGTCAGATGTGGCTTTTTGACCCTTTTTGGTCACGTGGTGCCTTGTAAGCCAATGGGAATTCAAAGTGGGAGAAGCCCAGCTATGACAGATAACGGGTGTATTGTTTGTTCACAGTATAATATATACAATACTTATTATGACGGGGTTTCTGCTGGTGATAATATGTGCGGGTTATCTCAATTTGTTTTCAACAAATGAAGCTCCGATACTGGACATAAAACCTAACTGCAGTTGGCTTACATTTACAGAGAAAAAAGCTCTAACAAATGAGGACATACACATAAATAGTAAGAGGTATATACCATTAGTAAACATACATCTAATTAAATAATGATTCTACGTGTTCTGTCTCTATATGGACAGTTAATGTAATAATATGCCATGGTATATATCTAGTATAAATGTGAAAAGCACAACATATTACCATAACATAAATCTGATTGGGTGCAGTACTGTATAGTATGAGTTATATAAGATGTAGCATAATGTGCGATATGATGATGATGATGATGATGATGATAATAATTATAGCAATAACACATTATTATTACAACTATTATTATTATTATTATTATTATTATTATCCTATCGTAAAACATAATTACATTGCACTTTAGACCAGCTGAGCTCCAAGGAAAACACAATGACACTGTATCACTTTAATTACCCCAACCTTTCAATATTAAAACACGGTGCAAAATAACAATATTTATTGTGCCTGTGTATATATAATGTTATTGTAGATTCTTACTGTTTTTTGTATTAGTTTATTTTATTTTTTTACTATGTTTCTTGTAAGCACTTTATCCCCTTGCTGCTGTAATCGTCTGTAATAAAGGATTATCTTTATCTGATATCATGATATTTACAGAGGTGCTGCTGCTTTTCTGGGGACGTTTTTGGTATCAGGAAACCGAAACAGAGTGAGAGCTCTTCTCTCGCGTCTCATCTCTGTGATGCCGTGCAGGCACGCGGGCTTCCCTTCTCTCGAGCATTGATTGTGGCTCCTTGTCACCAGCAGAAAGTTAGCCTCACAGTTACTTCATTTTATTTTTGTTTGCAATAATATAGAACAAGTATGGCGGACTCTCAAGAGGACAAGCTGTACAAAGCGGAATACGCCAAAAGCGGCCGCGCATCGTGCAAGAAATGCAAGGAAAACATAGCGAAAGACTCGCTGAGGATGGCCATCATGGTGCAGGTAACGTGCCGACGTCTCGGGTCGCTTCCCCCGAAGAAGCGTGCTCTCCCTAGCTTACTGCCACGCCGCGAGCTTTTGTGAGCTAGCTGGTTTGTTTTTAAGAATATTGTAGTGGCCATTTGTCAGTCCAAAATCAACAAACAATAATCTAAGTCAAACTGCCACTGATGCACCGTGGGTCTCGGTGTTGACGCACGCAAAATAAAATAATGTCCCGAATGTTGGATTGTGTTGTGATAATTTATTCTCCAAAGAAACAAAAAAAGAACAAACAAAATGCAAACATTTCCTTCTGCTATGTGACCGTGTACGTGGTAAAAAAAAACATTGGCCACCCTGGTGCATGCTGGTCCTGTGCCCATCCACCTCTACATATAGCCACAGGTGCCCAGTGTTAACCAATTAGTGAACCTACAAAATAAATATATTAAACTAAATTACAACTATCCTAAGAAACAACTAACCTATCAAAACATAACCTAAATAAGCATAAAATAATCAATATTACTTTACAATTAAACTTAAATACAAATGTCAAATTAGATAGCTCCAACAAATATAATGAATGTTTATGATTTGACAGGTAATGCAAAGATGCAGTTTGTCGTGTGTTGTGTTGTGTTAGGCCCTAGTTATCACCTGACTTCCATCACTAAAGGCCAACAAGTCGGCAGGGGCACAGGTCCATCACTTTATTGCCTATTGCGTTTTAATGAGTGGCCATTTAAATAAGCTATTTAATTTTTTTGTTTTTAAATAAAGCCTCTCAGTATCTTTTGGGAGTATTCCCATTCTCCCTCGTAGTTCTTTACTGTATCAGCCTTCCCATATGAGTGCCCAGCCCATCTAGACCTACAAGATGCATGGTGAAACATGTGTCTGAGGAGTAAGGACATTTCCTTTATAACATATATATTTTACACTGCAATCAAATAATTGTGTGTCCTCCCCACACAGTCCCACTGGTTGACTTTGACCGTATTGTGTTTGGTCTTTCTCCGGCAGTCCCCCATGTTTGATGGGAAAGTCCCCCACTGGCACCACTTCTCTTGCTTCTGGCTGCGAGCAGCAGCTCAGGAGACCGCGGACATTTCTGGGTATTCTGACCTCCGCTGGGAGGACCAGGAGAAGGTCCAGAAGGCCATCGAAGGTGGGGGAGCAACAGGAGGTCAGTAATCAACGTTTATCATTTAACGTAGATCTTCATGGATTCTTCAAATATCACGTTTCCACACGCAGCATGTATGAACTGTAGTCCCAGTGGGGCTTCATGTAGATGAGTCGATGTCTTCTCAGGCCCGTGGCTCCTGAGTTGAGCAGCTGACATCATCTTTGTTATTAAGGTTGATTTGCAAACAACGTTTATCCCATTTACACATACAAAGACTATGTGCTTTTTTTCAGTGGCGGTATATATGCATATATTTTCATAATTTTTTTTTAAACTTCATTCAATTTCATCAGGTATACATGACATTGGACCTCCACATTCAACCCAGTTCAAGCATTTTAGGAGCAATACCAATTCCGTTTTTTATTTATTTGTAGAGCCCAATTTCACAAATTACAAATGTGTCTCAATATAAATATAAAAGTTGCTAATGTCATTTATTTCACTTGATCATTCTTGGTACTTGGTAAGTAACATTGTATTACTTCCTTCTTGCAGGAAAAGGGGACCAGAAGAGTGGCGCTAGGGGACAGAAGACACTGAATGACTTTGCGGTGGAATATGCCAAGTCGAACCGCAGCACATGCAAAGGCTGTGATCAGAAAATAGAAAAGGTTAGCAGCTACCTCCTATATGCACACCGGAAAACTATAACAAAGGCTTTTCCATGGAGGGGGATCCAGCAGCTGGTGAAGAGGAAGAGAACCAGGAAAAGCGACGTGGCGATCTTCATCTCCCGGCGCATGCTCGCCGCAGCCTTCATCTGGCCCTCCTCCCGGCCGCTTTGCTCCGAGGCGATGCGCTTCACCTGCTGCTTGACCGTGACGAAGATTTTGGCGTAGAGGAGAAACATGATCACAAACGTTTGAGGAAATCACCAGGTCAGCAGGCGGGAGGGGGGAGGTGGTATTTGAGGGGGGAGTCGAGGAGATCTGCGAAGGCTGAAGGAAAGGAGAAGACGACCAGGAGGAGTTTACCGTTTGGTAGGAAGTGGAGCGGTTCAACAGTACAGTGATGTGCTCCATGGTGGTCCCTAGAAAGGGAAATAAGATTTGAGTTAGAAGTCGACCGTATCTTCTAAATGCAATGAAATACAAAAAAAAAAAAAAAAGTTACTCACCAATCTACTGTCGGATAGCTCTTCTTAAATGAATTGTAACTGATTGGGTGCAGTACTGTATAGTATGAGTTATATAAGATGTAGCATAATGTGCGATATGATGATGATGATGATAATATTATAACAATAACACATTATTATTACAACTATTATTATTATTATTATCCTATCGTAAAACATAATTACATTGCACTTTATACTGTATGTTATGTCATACTATGACTACTATGTGATTTTCCCATGTATAAAATAATGAAACACAATATTTATAAAACAGATAAGTCATGATTAATTGAAACTTAGATTGAAACTTCTTTCTCACACCAGCCAATGCATCTAAATGTCCTGACAAATGCTTTTACATGTCGGCTCATCCGAGCTCTTCAGCAGAGCTTCGGCTGTTCATTGTAAATTATTTCACAGAATGAATGAACACGAACGCGCTCCTCCTTCTCTGGGCTCGATTAGTTCTGGCTGCAACTCGCGCGCGTATTCTGTGGCCGACTCCTTGATCGTATCCTGTGGAAGATGGATCACTCGGTAGCTGGGAAGTCGGCTCGTCTGAGACGGATACAGAAGAATAAACCCGCACTACTGCGCATATCAACTCATCTGGCGTCTAATGGATGGGACACGAGAAGACACCTTTAAGACTTATTTGACTTTTTGCGGTTATATTTTCAGTAAATACACTCTATTTTAATATTGTTTCAGTGTTGCATTCTGGACATGAATATAGTCTGAAATTAATTGACTATATTGTGTGTTTTATTTTAAATATATTTAGTTTAAATAGTATACTTTCATAAACCACCATGGTTACAAAATAACATTGCTATTATAATGTATATCAGTAGTTTGTACTGTAGCTGGTTTAAGTCAAAGTCTCAAGTCTTTACAGTCCAGTCAAGATTAAGTCACAAATGTAAATCAGCAAAATTTTAATCAGCCAAAATCGTTAAAGTTTCTGACTGAATGACCATAACTATGATTTCAGAGTTGTGTAACTGCTGTTGCTTTTTACAGAACAAAGACTGTTCAATGCATATACATTACATACGCTATTATATATTCATGTCTGCCTGTTGCTGTCTAATTTAGTTTTTCTTTATTGTTTTATGGCTTTTCAAGGTCCAAATTTAAAAGATTTTCCTGCCAAGTCCCATGTCTCTTCAAGAAGTAAGAACCTCAAGTCTCAAATCTAGCAAGTCTAAAAGTGTATGACTCAAGCCCAAGTCTGCTGCAGCTTGTGTGCAGGGTATCAATCCACATCTGGCTGGGACCCTGAGGCCGAATATATTCCACAGCTCAACCTTTTTGATCAGTCAATATTACGCCCCCGTTTACGATAACACTTAAAGCCTGATACCCAGGTTTTAGAAAACTCCTCAAAGCCTTGATTACATGCACATGTTTGGTGGTAATCTCATCTATTTTAAAGTGCAGGGACCCCTCCCGAAGACCTTCTTTGCCTCTGTGGTGGCATCAGCCATCTTCTATGGTGTGGTCTATCATCCCTGATGAATAACACCAACCCATGCAGAACACCCTGGCAGCTAAGTGCAGCTGTCAGGCTGTACAACCAGCTGAGCTCCAAGGAAACCACAATGACACTGTATCACTTTAATTACCCCAACCTTTGCCATATTAAAACACAATGGAAAATAACAATATTTATTGTGCCTGTGTATATATAATGTTATTGTAGATTCTTACTGTTTTTTGTATTACTGTTTATTTTTATTTTTTACTATGTTTCTTGTAAGCACTTTATCCCCTTGCTGCTGTAATCGTCTGTAATAAAGGATTATCTTTATCTGATATCATGATATTTACAGAGGTGCTGCTGCTTTTCTGGGGACGTTTTTGATATCAGGAAACCGAAACAGAGTGAGAGCTCTTCTCTCGCGTCTCATCTCTGTGATGCCGTGCAGGCACGCGGGCTTCCCTTCTCTCGAGCATTGATTGTGGCTCCTTGTCACCAGCAGAAAGTTAGCCTCACAGTTACTTCATTTTATTTTTGTTTGCAATAATATAGAACAAGTATGGCGGACTCTCAAGAGGACAAGCTGTACAAAGCGGAATACGCCAAAAGCGGCCGCGCATCGTGCAAGAAATGCAAGGAAAACATAGCGAAAGACTCGCTGAGGATGGCCATCATGGTGCAGGTAACGTGCCGACGTCTCGGGTCGCTTCCCCCGAAGAAGCGTGCTCTCCCTAGCTTACTGCCACGCCGCGAGCTTTTGTGAGCTAGCTGGTTTGTTTTTAAGAATATAATGCATGTTTATGATTTGACGAGGTAATGCAAATATGCAGTCTGTCGTGTGTTGTGTTGTGTTGTGTTGTGTTGTGTTAGGCCCTAGTTAGCATTTAAATGGCTGTCATTGTCTGGCTGGTCTTGCTCACAAAGAGCCGTTGAGCCTGTCTTCATGTCGGACTCCTGCAATCTTGCAATCATGCATCCTGCTATTTATGAACGTTGGTTTAATTTGTGCATGTTTTGCAGCTTGAGGGTTATTTCTAAAGCCGACGCATGCTCAATGTGACCATCTCCATCAGAGGCCAAAATCACAACCGCATTATTTATACGTTGCAAAGTTTGGCTGCTGCCCAAAAGAGAATTAATTAACTTGAGAGGCTAATGAACCTTAATGATGATCTATGGAGCATCTCCAGACACTCAATCACCTGACTTCCATCACTAAAAGCCAACAAGTCGGCAGGGGCACAGGTCCATCACTTTATTGCCTATTGCGTTTCAATGAGTGGCCATTTAAATAAGCTATTTCATTTATTTATTTTAAATAAAGCCTCCCAGTATCTTTTGGGAGTATTCCCATTCTCCCTCGTAGTTCTTTACTGTATCAGCCTTCCCATATGAGTGCCCAGCCCATCTAGACCTACAAGATGCATGGTGAAACATGTGTCTGAGGAGTAAGGACATTTCCTTTATAACATATATATTTTACACTGCAATCAAATAATTGTGTGTCCTCCCCACACAGTCCCACTGGTTGACTTTGACCGTATTGTGTTTGGTCTTTCTCCGGCAGTCCCCCATGTTTGATGGGAAAGTCCCCCACTGGCACCACTTCTCTTGCTTCTGGCTGCGAGCAGCAGCTCAGGCAACCGCGGACATTTCTGGGTATTCTGACCTCCGCTGGGAGGACCAGGAGAAGGTCCAGAAGGCCATCGAAGGTGGGGGAGCAACAGGAGGTCAGTAATCAACGTTTATTATTTAACATAGATCTTCATGGATTCTTCAAATATCACGTTTCCACACGCAGCATGTATGAACTGTAGTCCCAGTGGGGCTTCATGTAGATGAGTCGATGTCTTCTCAGGCCCGTGGCTCCTGAGTTGAGCAGCTGACATCATCTTTGTTATTAAGGTTGATTTGCAAACAACGTTTATCCCATTTACACATACAAAGACTATGTGCTTTTATTCAGTGGCAGTAAACATCTTTCTGTGTGGATCCCCATACATCTTTTCAATGATGCAGTGAAAACATTGTCATCAATTATCAGCAGTTATAAAAAACATACACAAGCTTATAGAAAATAAATGGAACACCTAGATTATATTATACAATATCTGTGCAATTACTGCTGTAGATGTGTTAAAATTAATATTCTGTTCTGTTAAACATATCCTCAGAAATCTTGCATGTATTTTCATAAAAATGTGTTAAACTTCATTCAATTTCATCAGGTATACATGACATTGGACCTCCACATTCAACCCAGTTCAAGCATTTTAGGAGCAATACCAATTCAGTTTTTTATTTATTTGTAGAGCCCATTTTCACAAATTACAAATTTGTCTCAATATAATTATAAAAGTTGCTAATGTCATTTATTTCACTTGATCATTCTTGGTACTTGGTAAGTAACATTGTATTACTTCCTTCTTGCAGGAAAAGGGGACCAGAAGAGTGGCGCTAGGGGACAGAAGACACTGAATGACTTTGCGGTGGAATATGCCAAGTCGAACCGCAGCACATGCAAAGGCTGTGATCAGAAAATAGAAAAGGTTAGCAGCTACCTCTATATGCACACCGGAAAACTATAACAAAGGCTTTCCTTTCATTCAAATGACACCTGTTTTAGTATAACATACGTTTGATTAAAGTGGGGTTCATCGCAATAACCTTCAGAGTTTATGATCTCTCTTTTAGGATCAGATACGGGTATCCAAGAAATCTGTGGACGCAGAGAAGCCCCAGCTGGGCCTGATCGACCGCTGGTATCACACCGCGTGTTTCGTGAGCGGCAGGGAGGAACTGGCCTTCAAGCCTGAATACAACGCGGCGCAGCTGAAGGGCTTCAACGCGCTGCGGGCAGAAGACAAGGAGGAACTGAAGAAGAGGCTCCCTGTCGTTAAAACTGAAGGGTGAGTCCAGAAAGACGGGATGATATACGTTTGTACTTGTTTACTTCTTAAGCCTCTCTGTCTCCCACCGTCCGGCGGCCCATGAAAATAGCCTTGAAAGTGTCTCTATACGCCGTCATCGTGTACGCGTACAGGAAGGGGTTGACGGCCGAGTTGGCGTGGGACAGGATGATGGCGGTGAGCAGCAGCTCAAACGGCACCGAGCAGTGTGGGCAAAGCAGCAGGAAGCAGTTGATCACGTGGAGGGGGATCACCTGCTGCTTGACCGTGACGAAGATTTTGGCGTAGATGAGAAACATGATCACCAAGGGCGCCAGCACGCACGCGAAGAAGTTGAAATAGACCATGTAGGTCATGTCCACCACCGAGACGAAGAAGCAGTGGCCCGAGTCGGCCGGGGTCTTGTGCCAGCCCATCAGCGGCACGAGCCCGATGAGGAAGGCCAGCAGCCACGTGGTCAGGATGACCAGCACGGCGTTGCGCGGCGTCATCACGGCCTGGTAGCGGAAGGGCATGAATATGGCCACGTAGCGCTCCACGGCCACCGCCAGCAGGCTGAAGATGGAGCTCTGGGTGAACATGATCAAGACGCTCAGCATGAGCAGACACAAGTAGAGGTTGTGACGCGGCAACCCGACGTCGGTGAGGATGGCGCAGGGGATGGCGATGGTGCCCACGCACACGTCGGCCACCGCCAGCGAGACCAGGAAGTAGTTGGTGACCGTGCGCAACTTGCGGTTGAGGCCCACGGCGGCGCAGACCAGCAGATTGCCGATTATGGAGAGCGCGGCGATGACGAGCTCGGCCGCCACGTACCCCACGTTTGAGGAAATCACCAGGTCGGCAGGCGGGAGGGGGGAGGTGGTATTTGAGGGGGGAGTCGAGGAGATCTGCCAAGGCTGAAGGAAAGGAGAAGACAACCAGGAGGAGTTTACCGTTTGGTAGGAAGTGGAGCGGTTCCACAGTACAGTGACGTGCTCCATGGTGGTCCCTAGAGAGGGAAATAAGATTTGAGTTAGAAGTCGACCGTATCTTCTAAATGCAATGAAATACAAAAAAAACTAACTAAAGTTTCTCACCAATCTACTGTCGGATAGCTCTTCTTAAATTAATTATTATTACTCAATAAACTAAAGAGTAGGTCATCGTTATTCTGACATCAGCGCCCCTGATGATGCACACACACACTTGTCCTCACTAAACATCCACACCTGAAGGATGCTTCTTTATAGAAGTCCCTTCCTCCCTCTTGGCATCATCAGTTGTCTGATAAGGGATGTTTGTCTTGTTTTCTTTGCACTACAAAGGATCAGACGGAGACCGGCTGCAACTGGATGGTCATTAACTGGCGCCTGTGTGCTGGTGTGTGTCTGTCTGGTCTCACGGGGAGGCTAATGAATATTTCTTGTCAGGGCAGAGTGGATGATATCAGCATTGACACCTGGGATTGTGGAGACATGTACCTGCATGTGTGTGTGTGTGTGTCTATTAACTGATGGGGCCCTAATGTATTTCCACTAATGAATAAAGGTGTCAGACGCGGGCTTGTTTGTTCCCTTTTGGCCTCATTTAGGAAGTTCATTTGGATGTTATTTTCCATCGTCTTCTCTTCTTTTTTTGGTCCATCCGGGATAATTAAAAACTAAACAACAAAAGTTTTGGGGAAAAAATGTTTTGGAACTTCTGTTTGTTCTTAGGAAGCGTACCACTGACGAGGCGGATGGACCATCTAAGAAACAAAAGAAAGAGGAAGAGGATGAGAAGAAGAAGCTGGATGAGCAGCTGAAGGTAACTATTCCTCCATTGTATTTCCTATTATGCTGAAAACATCACACTTTGTTTGACAACCATGATTTTAACGTGTGTGTGTGTGTGTGTGGCGTCTATTTCTTCTTGCTTCTGCAGATCCAAAGTCAGCTAATTTGGGGCATCAAGGACAAGCTGAAGAAGTTCTGTTCAACCAATGATATGAAGGAGCTTCTGATTGCAAATGGCCAAGAAGTTCCCTCCGGAGAATCAAATGTAGGAGAGCCTTATCTTATTTATGTAGTACTGTATTAATGATTAAATTACATTTAAAGGAATCAAGACAGTTGTTTTGTGGGAGAAAGGGTTTTGTGTTTTTTGCTGTGTGTATAAAACATAAACGACAAACTGTCGCCGCTGTGACGCCGGATACGGTTGGAATTAAGCACATCCGTGTCTAACCCACAGGTGGTGGACTGCCTGGCTGACGGCATGGCCTTTGGGGCTCTGGAGGCCTGTACTGAGTGCAAGGGCCAGGTGGTGTTTAAGGGCGACGCGTATTATTGTTCAGGGGACATCTCAGCCTGGACTAAGTGTGTGTTGAAGACCACAACACCCAAACGCAGAGACTGGGTCACTCCCAAGGTAAGTCACCTCATCTCAGATGTTGATATTTCCATGTTAAGTCACCACCCATTCCTTGAGCAGCCGAGTTACAGTTGGAAATAAAGGTATTAATTGATCCTGGTGATTGAGCTGCATCTCTTTTTGGAATATCTTTTGCATTATTATTTTAGGAATTCCACGAAGTTCCCTTCCTGAAGAAATTCAAGTTCAAGCGCCAGGACCGAGTTTACCCGAAGGAGGCTCCGACCCCAACGCTCGCCAAAGTCAAAGCAGAACCCTTGGCGAGTGCATCCAGTGCCCCGACTGAGCGACTGCCAGAGGGAGCCCCTGCAGGTGAGCGTCAGCATCCTGCAAATATTTAAATATTTTGTTACGGAATATTTGGATTTTGTATGCAGAGGCAGTGATTTGATTCAATCGTTTAATGTGCACTAAGAGGGTTCGTACGGTCATGGAAAAAACCTGGAAAAGTCGTGGAAAAAACTTAAATCATAAAAGTCATTTACGCCGAGTTTGAAATAATTAATATATTTCTTTAAAGAGAGACGCTCAAAATATAAGCCAGCGACGGCTCTCAATACGCAACATTTTCTAAAGTTTTCATATTTGTACCGAGATTTCAGTTTGTACATAAACATTTGGTTAAAAGTCATGGAAATCCATTGGTCAAAATGTGTAAGAACCCTGACTTAAATCTTACAAAAAATACAATGTGCGACAGCCGGTGGAATTTGAACGTCAAAAAGTCAAAATACTTCCATATGATCGCATTGTTTTAATGTTTAATTGATTTAATCCCATAGACAAACCTCTGACTGGCTTGAAGCTGTTGACTGTGGGCAAGCTCAGCAAGAACAAGGACGACCTAAAGGCTGCTGTGGAGGAGATGGGCGGAAAGATTTCCACCTCAGCCAGTAAGGCCTCTCTCTGCCTCAGCACCAAAAGTGAGTTACTCGTCACTCGCAGAATCACCAATACGTGGGCCAGAGAGCGCCGTCTACATGACATGTCCACTGTTTCTAACTCGCTGTCTGCATCACGCCCACTTCCTCCTCGATGTTTTCACAGAGGAGGTGGAGAAGATGAGTAAGAAAATGGAGGAAGCCAGGGACGCCGGCGTGCGCGTGGTCTCCGAGGATTTCCTCACAGACATCAAGTCGTCGGGTAAATCCCTCCAGGAGGTGGTCTCCCTGCACGCCATTTCACCCTGGGGTGCAGAGGTCAAGGTCGAGGCACAAGCTTCGTCTGTAGCCTCCAAGTCTGGAGCGTTGGCGACCAAGAGCACAGGCAGGGTGAAGGAGGAGGAAGGTAAAGGATTGTTTAGCTGTTATTGATATTTGTGGTTGTTAGATCTGTTGTTTCACCTAAACTTGTGTTCTAGTGTTTGTGAATAATTGCGTCGCCGTTATTGTAGGTGGTAGCAAATCCAAGAAGATGAAACTCACAGTCAAAGGAGGAGCTGCTGTGGATCCGGATTCAGGTAGTCATGAGCGCCCTGCATCAAAGACATCTCGGCCCCCTTTTTTTGTCTTCTGACCGTGACTGATGATTTTGATTTCCTAGGCTTGGAGAACACCGCTCATGTGTTGGAGCAGGGCGGGAAGATGTACAGCGCGACGCTGGGCCTTGTGGACATCGTCAGAGGAACTAACTCCTACTACAAACTGCAGCTGCTGGAGGATGACGTCCAGAAACGGTGGGTGTCACTGAGGGAAATCATTTCACTTCCTTTTCTGTTGTGCAGCGGTTATTACAAGGTTGTTATCAAACTAATAATCCCATACATTTTACTTCATGTTGTGTTTTGGCTTGTGGCAGTGCAGTGGAACCTTTCCACCATTATTTTGCCACGAATGGAGAAATAACCATTGTATCGGAATAATAATTCTTCCTAGACTGTCTCTTACATTGCCCATCTTTCCTGTACGTCCAGATACTGGGTGTTCAGGTCATGGGGACGAGTGGGCACGACCATCGGAGGCAACAAGCTGGACAAGTTCAACGACAAAGGCTCTGCACTGGACAACTTCCTGAGTGTTTACAAAGAGAAGACCGGCAACATCTGGAGCGCCTCCAACTTCACCAAATATCCCAACAAGTTCTACCCCCTGGAGATCGACTATGGACAGGTACATACGGCAACACACTCTCAAAGCCAGAAAGAACATACGTGAGCGTTTGTCTGTGTATCTGACTGGGCTCCTCGGTGTCCGTGTGTCTCGACAGGACGAAGAAGCAGTGAAGAGGCTGACCGCCTCCGCCGGCACCAAGTCCAAGCTGGCCAAGCCGGTTCAGGAGCTGATCAAGATGATCTTTGACGTAGAGAGCATGAAGAAGGCCATGGTGGAGTTCGAGGTAAGACTCTTTTATGTTATTCGTGGCCATGGACATTTAAAATAAGAATCACATTGGAGCAATCTAGTTTTCCTTGTCATTTATTTCAGTATTACAGTGTAACATACATTGTGTTAATGCAACATCAGTGTGTGTGTGCAAAAATCTTTTGTGTTCCACATGTATATATATCTGTTATCGCTCCTGCCCCGTCTTCAGATTGACCTCCAGAAGATGCCCCTCGGAAAGCTGAGTAAGAGGCAGATCCAGAGTGCCTATTCTCTCCTCACTGAAGTACAGCAGGTCAGCAGCCAACAGAAGGGTTGTCTCAGGGTTTACCTCTCGGTTGGGGATCCTCTTTGTAGTCTCCCCTGACCGTGTGATCTTCTTATTACTAAGCGGGTTGCTTTGTTTCATCATAGGCTGTGTCAGACTCTCAGGCCGAGGCCCAGATCCTGGATCTCTCCAATCGCTTCTACACCCTGATACCGCACGACTTTGGCATGAAGAAACCTCCACTGCTCAACAGCCTGGACTACATTCAAGTAAGGCCGTGGATACGGTATCCTGCTGTACAATTCTCTCTTGCTTTATAAACGGGTAGAATATGAAAGCATCTGACAACATCCACATACATCACTTTTTAGGCTAAAGTTCAGATGTTGGACAACCTGTTGGACATTGAAGTGGCCTACAGCCTGCTGAGGGGAGGGGCCCAGGACAATGAGAGCGACCCCATTGACATCAACTATGAGAAACTCAAAACCAAGATTGAGGTGAGGAGTTTTTTTATTTGACCCTATTTTTCTCTACGAAGCGATTATTATGTATGGCAAGATTACAGTATGCTGTATATTTGTTGTTTGGCAGGTTGTTGACAAGACTACAGAAGAGGCTGAGATCATTATGCAATATGTTAAGAACACCCACGCTGCTACACACAACACTTACACGCTTGAAGTGCAAGAGGTAACTACACTTCTTTATTTATTTAAATATCATGTTGCTAATTATGTTCTTAGTTTATAGTATTTTTCTAATTACCTTTGCAAACTTAATGTAAATGATTCTACATTAAGTGTGTTACTGTTTATATCTACTGTGTCCACTTTTGTTGTCCATCATAAGTTGGCATCCCACTGCATTGTCGTATTTATTTTTGACCCCATTTTTATAGATATTCAAAATAGTTCGAGAGGGAGAGCGCCAACGGTACCGTCCCTTCGAGGAGCTGCACAATCGGCAGCTGCTGTGGCACGGCTCTCGCGCCACCAACTACGCCGGTATCATGTCTCAGGGTCTCCGCATTGCCCCTCCCGAAGCTCCAGTGGTGAGGTTTTGTTTGTGGGGAACCAAAAATCCATTTGTGCTGAAGCAACAGTAGAATACATTCACTTTAACAAATAACTTTCAAATATTCTGTCATGTGTTGAGTATATACAGTATATGTTTTTACATTGCCTTTTTGCTTCGTCTTCTCTAGACTGGTTACATGTTCGGTAAAGGTGTGTACTTTGCCGACATGGTGTCCAAGAGTGCAAACTACTGTCACACCTCCCAGTCGGACCCTGCAGGCCTCCTCCTGCTGGCCGAGGTTGCCCTCGGCAACATGTAAGTGACAGTCTGCGTTCTTTAAAAAAAAGGAACCTGAATATCAACCTTTTCCTGTGCTTTAAAAATGTGTGAGGATAATATAAATTAATGTCTTTTTTTTTTTTTTAATGCAGGCATGAATTGAAGAAGGCGTCACACATTTCAAAACTACCTAAGGGAAAGCACAGCGTTAAAGGTCAGAACACTTTCGTCACTGCTCATGTGATTTTGATTGTCCATGTGCTGTTTGAGGAAAGATTTGGGAGAGACACATTTGCTTAAAGGCACAGTGTGCAGGATTTAGTGGAAACTAGCCAGGAGGTTGCCGATTGTCACCAACTGAGTACCCCTCCGCTCAAGCCTCCTTCCTCAAGACTGCAGCAACATAAGCTGCTGAGTGCAAAGCCGCAGGAACGCCGTTAATCCGTAACCGTAACAACACAACTTTACTTAAAAAGATAGACGGCAGCTGTCTACAGGCCTACAGTAAAGTACAAATGTTATTAAACCTCTCATTCGAGCATGTTCTTGGTTTGTCTGCTCTGGGCTACTGTAGAAAAATGGCGGTGCAACGCGGCAAACTCCTGCTTCGCTAGCTATGAGAAGATATTCAGGGCATTTTCTAAGCTAAAGAAAACAATCATTCTTAGTTTCAAGTGATTGTCCACTTGGAATAACATTATATAATAATCATAATATATTTCCAAAAATCCAACACACTGACTTTTTTTATGATGTTAATTAGCTGATTTTTAAAAAAAAAATTACATATTCATTATCATATTTGGCAACTCAAGTGCCCATTTTTAATAATACATAATAGTTTGATTTTAACTCATTAACCTTTTTTGTTCCTTCAGGTTTGGGCAGATCTGCTCCTGATCCAAGTGCATCTGTCACTTTGGATGGGGTGCAAGTGCCTCTGGGGAAAGGAGCCAACACGAACATCGATGACACAAGTCTCCTGTACAACGAGTATCCTTTAACATTGACCACCTGGGTTCTGACTTTAACAATTATTTTTCCAAATTACCCTATAGTTTTCCTGCTTTGCCATATCAATATTTATTCAGTAGTTTGTTGTGTGTGCAGAGTCAACGGCTCAAGTGACTCATTTATAATCACTGCATTGTCACTACTTAATTCTACAGGTTTAGTAGTTTTTTGCCAAGTTCCCATAACATGAAGTGTAGCCTAAATGTAGGACTGTTTCCAATATAATCTCAAAATTAGATTGATCTTGGACGGCTGTTTAAAAAGCGTTAGAAAAACAATCTTATATTTAATGTGTAAAGGGTTGTTTTCTAACCTTGTAATCATGATGTAGATCCCTCTGCAATTAGGTATTTTGGCAGAAACTAACACAAAAATCACTGACAATGTCTAAGACAGGACAAGAATAATAACGAGTTTAACTTCTCAAATTAAATTCCCTCAGTAAATGTGAGATGTACTTCATAGCCCTGTTGATTTCTTCCCGTGGATCATCTGTTTATTTGCACGTCATGTCTATAATGTGTGTAAAATGTCCTCTTATTTCACAGTCTTATTATTTGTAGTTTGGTTTTCCTAAACTGCTGCTCCTCCAGGTACATTGTGTATGATGTGGCCCAAATAAACATGAAGTATCTCCTGAAGATCAAGTTTAACTACCAGACGTCCCTGTGGTGAGAGGGCTTTCGTCCAGACCCTCCTCAGTAAAAACGTTTACCACTGTTGCCTCCAAACGCCTTCATTCTCTGCAACGGAAACTATTTGGTAAAGGAGTGATGCTCAACCTGCTTTACAATGGTCAACCGAGTCTCAAGACACTTTATTGCTTTTTCATCAGGTTTACTAGCTGACAGTCTTCCTTAGAAACACATTAGTGACTCTTCAGTTGCTCATAATAGACCCAGAAATCACATTGTATTACTGTGATGCCAGCAAGCGATGCAGACTACATGGAAAGGTTTTTGCAAATTGTTCTAGTTTCCTGTCTCACGTGGTTATCTTGAGTTTGAGAAGGATCTTACTTGGTTAATTTACGGTTTTGTGCTGCAAGTTTAGAAGGGATTTCCTGCAGACATACTCGGACCATTATTCGCTAAGATGAACATTTTGTAGACGGTTGGATTCAAAGATACTGGACGAGGTTTAGCGTGTATATATTGTTTTTGTTGCGGGTCGCTCAATTTATCTTTCATGCCGAAAAATGTTTTGGGTTTTCTGCAAAAGTAAGGACTGTCATGTTATGTAGTAAACTTTTTCATAGTCATCTTCTCGCTGACCTCGAAATACAATAAAATGTTTTCCAAATATCAGGCCTGCCTTTGTGATTATTTTCTGAAACTGCATGTTTGAAGCAATTTTACATGTGATTACTGTGGAAACTTATGTAAATTTGGCACATCAAAGTTATGAGATGCTGGATTTGTTTTATGTAGGGCTTTATCTTTTTTCCAATTAATTCATGGTCAGTGTGATGCTAAACCATGTAGGGCATGTAAATATTATAAACTAAAACCACTTTGCAGAAAGTGTATTTATTAACATGATATCCCATTTAAAAAGGGACATATTTCATGAAAATACTTTTTTACCGGTGATGGTTTTCTATGTTTATCTCCTGTGTTGACAAGTTGCACCTAATAGGAACATATTTAAACATGAATGAAGCATTATTACCTCTTTCCTAACAATAAATTACATTAAAAAAAACAAAAAAATATGTGATTCAAGTGCTGTATGACAATGTAGGAATGCTGAGTGCTGAGTGCTGATTCTGACTTCCAAGTTTTCCTTCAGAAACGGTAGTTGAAGAATTTCTACATCATAAACCAGGAAGTTAAACTTATATTAACCGAATATAAATGTGTTTGCGTATATTATACGAAGTAATTATTTAGTCATCAGTTTGATAAGTTACATCATTTTTTATTTCTTAAATCGGGCTCCAGATAGCGTCCCGACCCAGAATGCAATTTGACAACGTCTTTGAAAAAGCGGCGCGGCTAATTCAAGATGGCGGAGATGGACCAGCTGTTAGACGAGAGTAAGTAACAACACATATTCAAGGAGTTTTACATTGTAAACACACAGCGGTCCCGTAGTGATACAAATGCACATTTGGCGACATACTACCATCTTTGTCCGTGTATTGAACGCCGTGAGTTTGGGTCAGAGTTCATAAAGTAATTTACAGACGCAAAGAGATACCGGTATGTCCAAGTCGGCTAACGCTTGTTAGCACCAGAGGCTAACCGTGGCTAATGTTGGAGTTGAGCAAGTTACTTCAGCTCAACTGGGTAAACAAATAACGTTAGCTTAGCTGGGAGCTAACGCCTGCTAGCCTTGGGTGGTAAGCATTAACAACAAAGGGACGACCACAGCGTCTCCGTTGACGTTCCAACGGTAACGTTACACACGCTAGCCGTTGACGTTAGCGCTCTGTTGTCCTGGGCACAGTTAGTTAGTCGCGTTCCTTTTATTCAACGTTCTAAAGCGTTACATGGCAACGCGCCGTGTGTCCGTCGGGCTGACAAGACGGCGAAGTGAAACCAGACAAGTTGTTTCTTGCTACTCGCAGACTAAATTGTATTTTCCCTCGATGTGAACGTAGTTGGTTTGATTAAATTGTATCTTGGTTCACAGGAATGTGTAACGTTAGCTGCGTAGCTCATGTCGTAGATGTGGTGTGTACAGCTGACGCTATGCCCGTTCTTGACAGCTCATATATGGGATTACGGCCTAGCTTGCTGCGCTAGCTGTGTGTAACTTGGTACCCTATCCGGCTGCTGTCAGTGTTTAAAGGGCAGTCTCGTAGACGTAAGCACCTTGCAGGCGTTTTCATTGATAGCTTAAATAAATGTATATTTCCCTTTTAAAACAAAAGAGAACGGCCTCGGTATGTTTCTATTATTGCTTTTTTGTATCACCTGAAGTGTGTAGTACAAATATTTACAGCATTTTGCAGCTCGTCTTATGAGGGCGTTACTGTAACGTCCAGTCGATGTAATGCTGGCCCCCATTCTCCTCTCTCTATCAGGCTCCTCGGCAGAGGCACTTGTCAGTCTAAAAGGTATGTGGGCTCGTATCTTTATTTAACTTTCTGTACATCTGTCCTTGGCACCATGTAAGTATATTGGGAACTGCTGAGTCAAATTACTTGTATGCCGAAACATACTTGGCCTATGAAGATTATACTTGATTCAAATGTTATCTGGCCTGCATGTGCATTAGCAGACACATGGCATGGGGTTCCTGTTTATGTATTGTATGCCCTTTATTGTACTAGACGTCTATATGATGCATCACAACAACAATAGACAACCCACCCTACTTTATATGTGGTAGCTGATGCTGTCTAAGACACAGTGGAGTTTATTGTCCTATATTTTCATCCACTGCCTGTCCCCATAGTGAGAAGGATACAATGTCTCAACACCTGTAAGAAAATGATCTGTCCAAGTAGATACTTTTCTCTCCTCTAAGTCTGGATTGTGATAATGAGATGGTGTCAATGGTGTCTTGTATCAGGTGTACTCACGCTACTTTGAATACGTTCATGTATCTTACAGAAGGCAGTTTGTCCAACACTCTGAATGAAAAGAACAGCTTCCCAAGAGCTCACAACACCAGGGGACGACATTCCTCCCTCACAATGGACACGGTAAGAGACTCTTTTAAACTTGTGAAGAGGAAAGGTAGAGTAGCTTCTGTTATCCACAATATTATGGATTTATTGAATTGCATTATGTTCATTTGTTTTCAAATTATATTCATTGTAATGTCTGAAAAGGGAATACAATCTTTTCTGGGGAAAAAATAGCAAAACATGTTAAAAACACGACCATCATGTGCACATTTTGACTACTTTTGGCTATAAAAACTTTTTGGGCTATACAAAATGAATTAAATTGGATTTATATTTCCAATGTTAAATCTGCAAATCATAGTGGAATCTATGAATGAATATATATATATATATATGTATATATAATATTTTATATATATATTCATTCAGAATGTATAGTCTAGTAAGATTCCACTGTAATTTTCAGATTTAACATTGGAAATATGAATTAAATTACATTTATTTAAAGTTTTTATAGCCAAAAGTAATCAAAATGTGCACATGATGGTCATGATTTGAACAAGAAAGTCTAGCTTGATCCATATCGCTTGAATAGTGTGTGTATCTGCATGATTTCATGGACTCAACTACATTTTCTACATACTCCAACTAATGTGGTTCAGATTTGCTTTTGCATACAACTGCACAATACATTAGACAAGAACAATGCACACTAACATTTGTGATTAGTATAAAAAGTATTTAGTTTAAGTATCATTGCCACTATTCATAAACTTCTTTCTACTTTTATCCTTCCAGCCCACACGGAGCTCAAAGAGGAGTCGTTTGTTTCGGGAGGAGGATGAGTCGCCCCAGCAGCGTCTCTCATCTCGATCCCCTCGGAGGAGCCAAAGGGTCAGCACCACACCACAGGTAGAGACTGCGCACTATGAATGTGATTCATAGGGAGTATATGCCCTCCCTACTCTAACTACTGCAGCAACAGTTTTACTATTGCACATATAGGGAGATTTAAAGTTTGAATTTGGAACCTTTGTATGTAGTTCCCCAATCAGCGTTGATGGTAACTATAATCAATTGAAGCAATTAATTCCTCAGTGCATGCTATATTGACTGATAATTAATGATGTGTGTTTGGCCTACAGGAGTAAATCCTCTATAAATCCAACTGATTAGGGCTTTGCATAAATCATTTACTTTTCATGAACAGATTTTTTTTTTATATATGAATGACTAGGAGTAGACAGTCAATGGATAGCCTCAATGTCTATGTAACCATTTCAAGAAGCTGTATTTTAGTCCAGGGAAAACAATTTTTTTCAAGCTGTTATTTTAAGGTGGAAAAGTTACATAGTGGGGCTTTAACATTTTTATTGTTATTTAGATTTCGATTTTCCACCTTTTTCGAACCCTCATAAGTTTGCAGGTATGAATTTAAGGACTGTGGTATGGAGTAAAACCTGACTTCATACCGCTGCCTCTCCTTAAGCGACAAAAGCATCGGTGCTTTCTTGGTAGTCGTCTTGCTTGACCACAAACACTGAGCCCCTCAAATCAAAATGATGTTATAGCTTCATTTTGGTGAAGAAGTATCCTAATAATTGAGTAATTATACAGCTGCCTAGCAAAGTGGAAGAATACGTTTGTGTTGGATGACCCTTCTTCAGGTGTTGATTTATTTATTAACGTATTTGCTTTTATGTGAAATAACTGTTTTAATGTTTTGCTTTACAGAAATGTTCCAACGTGGTGACACCCGATAAGAAGGCATCTCAGAAAATAGGGCTAAGATTAAGAAACCTCCTTAAGCTACCCAAAGCTCACAAATGGTGCATATATGAATGGTTCTATTCCAATATTGACAGGTAAAGTCTCACTTTCACCATCATAAAACAGCAGTTCATTTTGATAGTGTAACCAATATATAGATGCTTTTTGATCATCTGTAATAACACCTTGCATGGTTTGAGAAGTCGGCGGCTATAAAACAATGATGCCTTAACGATGTTGTGCGTTATTATTATCTTTTCCAGGCCGCTCTTTGAAGGTGACAATGAATTCTGCCTGTGTCTCAAAGAGTCTTTCCCCAACCTGAAAACAAGAAAGCTGACCAGGGTTGAGTGGGGAACAATCAGGAGACTGATGGGGAAACCCCGACGGTATGCTGCAATCTTTAAGATGTGTGCTTCTACATCATTTTCACTCCGCATGTTTGTCAAAGTATGTCAAACTGTTCTCTCCCTGTAATTTCTTTGACTCCGTTTCCTCAAACAAAGTAATCAAAGAATGTTGTTTAAGCATTATGCTCTGTTGACTCATCAAGGTGTTCGTCGGCATTCTTTGCTGAGGAGCGGACGGCGCTGAGACAGAAGAGGCAGAAGATGCGCCTGCTGCAGCAGAGGAAACTGTCAGATGTGTCAAACTGCAAAGACCTCCCGGATGAAATTCCTCTGCCACTCATCATAGGAACTAAAGTCACTGGTAAGACGACAGGAATGAACTCACCCCTCGTTGGCAGCCAGACAGTTGTTAAGTGCCGTATTGTTATTTTCATTTCCTTTTTTAAAGCGCCTTTAAAGAAGTTTATAATGTTCAGTATTTGCCAGAAGTCCTATAAACATCAAAACCAAACCAAACGGAAGCTTAATTATATTCCCTGAACTGATCACAAAAAGAAACGAATAGGAAGGAAAGCAGTAGTCGGACACCATGGTTTTATTAACCGACAGGCGGATCTAAATCCTTATTACTGTGTCATTATTCGTCTATTGGCTGATAGGAACATTCATACCCATAAACACAAGTGAGGATGTCCAATACTCGTCTGAACTGCATTACCAGTGCTGATGATGATGATGATGATTTTCTTTGTTTTTCTCTTCGTTCCACAGCTCGACTCCGGGGCGTCCATGATGGGTTGTTCACGGGGCAGATTGATGCCGTGGACACGAGCGCTGCCACCTATCGTGTCACCTTTGATCGCAGTGGCCTGGGAACACACACCGTGCCTGACTACGAAGTCTTGGTAAGAATTGCCTAATGTGCGTTTTGAGGTTAGACGCGTAACAACTTTATTTGAACATTTATTAGATTGTAAAACAAAGATACTGTCTCTACGAAAGGAGCGTGATCATACCGTCTTTAACATCAGATTGTGATTTTGTTTTTCCAGAGCAATGAGCCCAATGAGACTATGCCCATTTCAGCCTTTGCCCAGAAGCATCGGATATCGCGCTACATGCAGAACGTCATGACGCCGCCTCGGGGGCCTTACCCATCCGCGACCACACCTGTCCTCATGGTACCATACCCCGATGTCTAAAGACGGATATACATGTGCTGTGTCGTCATATCGTTTGCACCCAGTGTCTCACAGTTGTCCCTGCTATTTGTTACTGGATGTGAGAAGGCTTATCTACTGCAATAGATACCCTGGCAGGCAGCCAATAATCCTAATCTGGTTTTGGTCAACATATGTTGTAGGAGCAGGCTGTAAATGTATTTACGAAAAAGTATATTTGGATATGCTAGTCAGTGGGGGCATTTACTGTTCAAGTACAGTTCAGACATTGTCGCACGTAAATCGAGGCATAATCGAAAAGATAATTAGTCTTGGAGTTGAATATTCTGAATCTCTTCCTCTAGATCAGGGGTCATTTTTACAGTGGGCCACATCAGGATCATGGCTGCCTCTTAAAGGGCCGGTAGTGTAACACTGTGTAAACTACTGCTGAACATATTGTTAAATAACTCTATTTGTATTTCATTATTGTTTATTTGAGTGTAGAAATAGTGTACATCAAAAATGTCCCTAATATTATAACATACAGCCATTTAATTTGGCACTTATGCTCTTGATTGATGCTGAAGATAAATGATCCTTTTTTTGATAACAGGACAGTGACCCTCTCATCAACCAGTCACCGTGGAGTAACAAACTTTCTGGTGCTGAGGGAGATACTCTGGGAGGATTTCCTGTCAAATTCCTTGTCCAAGTGGTAAATACTTCCTGTGATGAAAATGGAATACTAAAAACTCATCCTACACTGTGGTAACAAATTCTTTGTTTATTTTTTTAATGAACAGACAAGGCTGTCCAAGATCCTCATGATCAAGAAAGACCACATCAAAAACTTGAAAGAAATGAACACGGAGGCAGAGAAACTGGTACAGTCATCGTTTAGAAACAACCTCTAAATGTAGCCAGCGACGCACTAAACAAGCCTCACTAAACTCATACTTGTGCTTTTTGTTTTCAGAAGTCGTACTCGACGCCTATTGATCTCGACTTTCAGAAGCGATATGCAACCACAGTGCTTGAGCTTGAACAGCTTAATAAAGATCTGAATAAGGTGCTCCATGAAGTGCAGCAGTTCTGTTGTGATGTAAGTCAATAGAGACACTTCACTCCCGTCACTTATCACTGCCCATTAATATCTCATGCCCTGTTTTGACATTACTAGCTTCTCACTTCACAGTTAACCTTGACCAATCTAAAAAATGTGTCCGTCCAGCTTGCTCCGGATCAGGGCATGGTTCCAGCTGACCATCCCACAGAGCTGCGGCGGCGTTGTGAAGACGAATCCCAGCAGATGGTGCAGCTGCGCAACTCGCTGAAGGACGAACAGCAGAGTGTGAAAAACCCCAGCCTCACACACCTCATCTCCCGCCTCACTGCGCTCATGCTTCAGATCCAGGTGAATGAGATGTGTAAATGTTAGGATGCCGTCCGCTTTCATTACAGCTCACAAACATTCTAACGCATGTCGGGGGGAAAAACATGTATGGAACATATTGATGTAGAAGAGGTCCGCACAAAGTTGCCAGCAACATCAAGATGTTGAGAAGCTTTTGTATCTACGCTGAACAATAATTACACGATAGACCAATATACTTTGATAACCTGTTCATTAATAATTTGTTCTCGATTTCTTCCAGTGTCTGGCGGGTGGGGGAGACCTGAATTCCTTTGAATTTAAATCTCTAACAGACTCCCTTAATGACATCAAGGCGTCAATTGATCCCTCCAACCTCAGGTGAAAAGCCCCTCCTCGCGCCTCGTTCACACCACACGACTTTAACCCTGATGTATTTGTATTTTTACTCGCCGACTGTTTTTGTAGCTCCCAGACAAAAGCCTCAGATCAGCATAGTTGTTGCTGTTGCACCGAGGGTGTTGGACGTAGCTATGAAGCTAGTGTATGTGGGTATTTCCTTCACATATCTCGTGTTGATTCAACTTGGCGGGTCTTTTGATGGGGACCAAAGGGATTGCTGTAAAACTGCAATTTGGACACACGCCGTAGTCAATATTAATAAACTCACTTCTTTATTGCGTCTCAGCAGTAACGACGTGTCCGTCTCTGACTCGTCACGCCTCTATCACGTGACTCTTTTCTAGAAGAAAACAAGCAGCCAGGTCTAGCAGTGATTTGTTTAAATGTAGATTACAAGCGTTACTGGCCTTGTTGTTGATGCTAGCAGCTGAGGAAGGCGTTGGACTTTTCTTTTCTTATTAATTCTTAGGAAAGTACTTTGAAAGTCCCAAAGAAAATGTAAACAAACAAAAGCTTAAATGCTCTCCAATACAACAGCGGACTTGGATCCTTTTAATTTTCAAAGCCCGGTTTTGAAAGGAATGGTAGTGGTGTGCACGTAGCCTCAGTCTGCAGAGCGCTGAAGCCTTACGAGCTACGAATCATTGACGGCAGTTCACTTTTGCTGCTGGATGTTGGATATTCTCACATTACTTCTTCACGTCAACGACGACAACATCAACAAGCATGACTACGTCAGTCATTTTTGTCGTTTAAATTTGTGATAAAGTATTTTGAAGCATCGACGTACTCATCAGGGATTCCTTCTAAAAGATCTTTGCAGTACGTAAGCTCCTGTCGCAGCTCAGTCAAGTGATGTGAAAATCACAACGGATTTATGACCTGATAACCAGGCGGAAAGTTGTGTGGTTAACACTACATGACAATCTGACAACTTTAAAAGTTGTGTACTATTAACTTGGTTTGACTTTTAATTTTTTTTATTCAAGTCAGCCTCAAAGTACTGAACATCTCTCATGCTATTGTCTTCTCTTTGTTTTCTAGTTGCTTCCAGAATAATGTCGAGATCCACATGGCGCACATCCAGAGTGGCCTTAGTCAGCTGGGGAATCTGCATGCGTTTTCTGCCAACAACACCAACGCAGTCTGAGAACCGGCCTGCTTCACCCACGGGTGCATGCACAGCGGAGGTGCGGTCCATTATTATGAGATGGTGCTTTCACCTGAACTGACAAAAGACTGCTCACGTGGATGTTGCGGACCTCCACCGTATACAATCTGAATGTGGATGTCCCCGTGAACCGACGCTTTCCGAGTGCTGAAGGGAGGGAGGATGTCACGAGTATTTTAGCCACCCGTTTTATTGAATGAAAATGTCGGTGCACCCAATTGAACACAAATACGAAAGAACCTTTAGCTGTTGCCACAAATCCACATCTCCAAACTGTCGATGGTTATTTATTGGTTTCATGTGCCAAACATTGATTCTTACAGTTTTTATAGACCATATTTATTTATTTTTAAGGTAGGTGTGTATGGTTATGAAACAATATTTTGCTATCTCTAAAGTTTAACCCTGTAAGTCTCGTGTTATGTTGCTCCACTGATGTTTTATAAAAAAATGTTTATTGTAGATAATTGTACAATATCTCTAATTACTAGGACGATCGTCAACATTTCTGCCGTGTATTAAGAAATGTTTTTTTTGTAATTTTGTGTGCACTGAAAAGAGATTTTGGTATTTTTATAAAGGAGAACTCTGGGGTTTTAAAGCCTTTTACTCCCTAAGAGGATCTTAGCATTTCCATAGTTGTCATGGCTATTGCTGCAACCCCACACTAAGCCCATCAAAATGTACGTCAACCGTTTGTTCCTTGAGAATCTCCTTTTTCAGTTTTGTAAAGTTGTATATGAGAGTGCCTCGGGGCAATTGTAAATAAATGTTTCCGTCTTTTTATATTAAACATAATATTGCAAAGCGGTAATCTTTCTTCTCGTTTTTAATCTTTTATTAACAGACATATCCAACAAACAGTTTTTTACATTTCTTTTTACAGTGAACAGTTTTATTACTATTTAACAATAAATAACAATGTTCCTTATAATACACGTAGCTGTCTTTATATCAGCGCTTGTAATGCATCACATAAAGCCACCAAAGCCCGCCATGGCCTCGCTTTCCCAGTCCGAGTCTGAGTCGGTAAAGTCCTGGGCCTCAGCGGCGTGGATCGGAGAGAAGTGACTGAACCGGTCTCCGGTGACCCTCACACATGGATACTGGATTTGGCATCCATTGTCTTTTGGCGAAGACCTGCTGAAGTTATTCTGGATGGGAATCGGAGGAATCACCACTTTCATCTCTGGTCCGATGGTCTTGTTGGGTGGGAAATTGTCATATTCCACCAGAACCTTTGGGCCCTGGTTTGCGGACATGTGGGCCTCGATCTTGAGAGGCTGCTCGTTCTCCTTGGGATACAGATGGATGTTACAGCAGGGGACATTAACGCTCAGCTCGTGTCGTTGCATCTGCTCGGGGTTCCCTCTGGCTCCCTCCTTGTCGTAGATGCAAGAGACGGACGTGTGGACGTAGCTGCTGGGTTTGGTGGGCATACTGGTTCTGTGAGCGTCATCTGGGTTTTGGTGCATCGCAGGTCTGAAAGTCTCCTCCAGTCCAAAACCTCCTATCCTGTGTGCCTCGACTCCATGATTGTTGTCATAAACTAAAGGAGAAAAGGAGGGTGAGACAATTAGTTGTGAAATGAAATAAAAGTTTTTTCACATTGCACTTTTTACATTGATCTTATGTGCAATCTATATTCTAAAGTAGTTTTAAAGCAGCATTTTATACATATGTAGGGGACTTGAAGTGTAGAAGACATTTCAGCAGCAAATTGTGTCTATGGAGGACAACAACATATGTTTTTATAAGGATGAGTTGGCAAAAAAAGTTGAACTGAACCCAAATCTAAAATAAATAAATAAATGTGATCTAATATTACCTGTCTCTGGGCCCATCCTGCTCTGGAGCTGGCTGAATGAGCCAGCTGCTGGCGGGTTCACGACCTTCATCGACCCCGAGGAGCCGACTTGGCGACGAGACTTGGCCCTTCTGTTCTGAAACCACACCTGAAATGTGTGGGTGGAAAACACAGTTCAACATTTTACAAAACCTCGGTTTGACAACATTTAACTGATTTAATGGTTAATTGTATACATATGCACTATTGATATGCCATCCCACCACATTACCTGAATTCTGGACTCCGGCAGCCCGGTCACAGCCTCCAGTCTCTCTCGCAGGTAGATGTCAGGATATTTAGTGTCGGAGTAAACCTTCTCCAACACCTCGATTTGCTGCTGGGTGAAGTTGGTCCTCTTTCTCCTGTGGGTCAGTATTGCCACGCATTTATCCGCCCTCGGCGCAGAGTTTGCCGGGTTGAAGTAGTTTGTCACATCTGTGGCTCCATAATCTGAAAAGAAAACGTAGACTATTTAGTTAAGGACGTCGCGGAAACATGACAATGGACGTGTGCGTAAATTACGCGCAGACCCAGCTGTGAACCGTTATTTACTGCTGTTTGTGTTACTCTATAGTTCGTCCCAAAAGGACACTTTCACCACCAGCCATGCACATACCTGAGTTCACCATGCTGTTTATCTGCAGAGGTCCCTCGTGATACATCTGGAAATGATTCAGATCCCCGACGCGGATATTCCCATGAACCGAAGACATGCTCCTCGACGTCTTATTTGCAGCGACTGAGTGAGCGTGAGGGCTGCGCGCCTCGCTGGAGTTAAATCCCCCCGCGATCAAAGGTGCTGCTGCCTGCATGTGTGAATGGGGCAACCATCGGGGCCGGCTGGCACTGCAGCGGCCGCGCACCAACTTCAGACGTCTGCAGGCCGCTTGAGGTGTGAAGGCATCACACCTGGGACGCTGGAGCGGCCGCAGGTCTCTTTAAAGGGCTTTTTAATGGAATCTGCATGCTCAATACACATCGGCAGTGAAAACATTTATCCGCTTTGGAATGGTTGAAGCAATAACTGACCGGTAGCCATCAAAGAGAGGCAGTCGGAAACTTCCGTCTCCTAATCCGACCCTGGGAATCAGGCTGCAGTTTGTTGCTTGATAATAAACGAATTGAATAAAAAAGAGAAGTATATAATAAACTCCTGTTAAAGTTCATATTGTTTTTCAAAAGATATCCACATATCCCCTTATATTTAACAACTGATTGAAAGAGACATTCAACAATGCTATGTAGCCATATAGTTCCCTATACTGTATTTTACATAACTAAATATATGATGTAGAGTATATGAACTGAATATATTATATCAGTTTAATAGAAAGACACTACATTAAACTGTTTAGATAACTTAAATAACGTGTCATTAATAAAGTATATGTATTTGTCTTATTGACTGTAATTATGTATCTATAGATGTACATGAGTTAGTGTTTTCTTTGTGATTTCTCCTCTTTACATGATAAATAATATATGTTATGTTTGATAAAGTTGCAGATCTTTAGGGGTCTGCTCCACATTGATGTGGAGTAAAGTGTGCTTCCTGCCTTAACAAAGTTGATCCCAATACACAAACCTCAGTTCAAAAGTACCCAGGATTAAGTGCTTGTTATTGGATGGGTCACCTTTATTTGATTTAGAGGAGGAGGATCAAGTCAGGAGGTCAGGTAACACCACAGACAGACTAATTTGTTCACACATATTTGGACAATAATAATCTTTAATGGTTACATGTACTTTTAATAGGCGTCCAAGCTCATTCAAAGTAACAAATTTCTCTTAGTGAAATAATGAACATATAAAGGTTCAATTTAATGCATCATGTTGAAGAATCATTATTTCACACAAGGTCATTGCCAGACTTGTTACCACATCCTGTTTCATATGATTTGTGGGATGTAGCTGAAACTGTGTTGAAGACATCCTGGAGTAGATTGTATGCGTGTAGTGTTACACTATAATACTCCTGAAATCGAACTGTAACATGGATTTACAATATAACATTGCAGGTTTTCTCTGGTTATCTTCTTGTTGATCTCCGTGAGAATATTTCTTGACAGGCCTTGTGTCATTTCACATCCACAACGGGACTTATTGATCTTTGTACGTTGACACATACAGCATTGTTTAGGTCGCACACGCTTGTTGGTAGAGACATTCACAGTTCACAGGTTGCTTTGTCTGGGTCCCTAATTGGGTATTGCCTGTGTTCACAGACCATATTGCTATGCTAAAATCAGGCTGTTGAATTTCCTGATTCCTTTTATAATATATGGACAGTGACTATGTTTCCTGAAAGCTGTCCGCAGATCATGGAATGAACATGAAATGCTTTGTGCGTTCATCTGTGTCCACAAAGCTCTTGAGCCAATGAAAACAATTAAGCATTGTTGTAATAGTAAGGCTCCTTTACTTTTAGTGTTTGTGTTACTCATTTTCAGCTTATACATTCAACATTTTATTTAAGTTAAAAGAATGCAGTTGTACATTGATTCACGCTGGTATAGTGTAGTTAACAGACTGCACTTTCAAACATCAAACAGTGAAAACACTTTGGGATTTCTACTGGCCATTTCCAGTTGGCAGCTCAAGCTGTAGACACAAACAAAAGCATGTTCACACCTTTGAAGTCTGACCGCTGTTTAACCCACATGGACCTGACCACTATACATTTAACCTGTAGACAGACAGGTAAAGTATCCTCACAAGTTGGCAGGTTTGTGTTAAAATGGCAGCTGACGTATGGGCCTCTTTTTGAGTTGGTTCTTTGTGTATTTGACAGGGTTATTTAAGGAGTAACCGTAGACTCCTAGTTTCTAAATGAAAATGTGGCCTCAGAGTAAAGGTACATCAATAATATAACAATCAAAAGTTAAGTGTGATGATTGTTGATGTGTGTACTTATCTTCCAAGGCCAGATTAGCAAATGTTATGTTAGAGCTGGATCGATAAATCGTCCGTATTGAAATACCAATGATGCTTTTGAGATAATTTAGAAATGTCTCCATTACATTGTTTGTCCACCAGAAAGCACTGGAAAGTATATTTTCCAGCTTTAAGCACTAGATTTAACAGATTCCTATTGTTTGTGTTTATAGAAAAGGGATTACTAGGAAAATGTGCTCCATCTTAAAAATGTATATTGTTATCAGCCCTAAATATTCAGTATCCTCATGCTGCAATAATTATTTACTCAAATAAATGAACATTAATCCATCCATCATCGATATCAATGTATTTGAGTGGTGCAGTTGTCTATGGATGTCTGGCTGTACACATGTGTATGGTCCAGTACTTGAGGCACAGGCGGCATTGAATCGCCCCTTGTTCGAGTTGTATTGGTCTTTTGTGCTTAAAACAAATATTTAAATAAACAGGAATCCATCCACCCCCACTCAACCCACTAAAAGGCTAAATTGACAAGTTGACAACATATTTGAAGAACTTTTGAATCGTACGTTTGATGTTTTTTATTATAGTTTTTCAATCTTCATTTAGCTGCGAGACAAGTATCCCCTCATTAACAATAGAGATTAAGCTTATTTAAAAGAAATTAAGTATCTTCCTTGTTATTCTCAAAACACAGATATGTAGAATATACATTTCAAAGAAATTCAGTCCCAAGTGTGAAACGAATGAATCAAAAATCTTTAAATGTATCTCTCAAGTATCTCTCGGTTAAAGCGTCGTCATTATTTACATCGTTGAAAGAAAAAAAACTCCCGGAACTTCCGCCAAATTTAAACGGAAGTAGGTACGTGGCCGCTTCAGCTGACAGTCTACATGATGGCGACAGAGGTTCAGAGCGGCGACCTCGACAGTGCTACTTCCAGCCGGCTCGAAGTTTCCATCGATGGCCTCACCCTCAGTCCTGACCCGGAGGGCGAGCAGACCCAGGTCGAAGAGCCGGACCCCGAACCCGCGGCACCCGAGACGGACACGTCGGGTGCCGCGGGAGTTGAAGATGGAGAGACGGCGAAATCGGCGATAGAGAGGAAATGGGGCTTTCCTCTGCTGGAGCTGTACGGAATGGGCCTTCAATTTTTCAAAGGTATTCGGTTTACGGTACATGAACGTGTATGGAGCGGCACGCGGTGACTGCGCGAGTGACCCGAGAGTCGGGTCACTCGCTGGTCGAGGCTAGCTGTTTGCTAACGTTAGCTCTGAGCGTTAGCTGTCACCGGGGCTGCTGCTGTCAGCCTCAACGGTACATTAGCCACACAGCTAACGACCCAGCGCCGCTAAAGGGCTGCTGGGTGACGGGAGGAAACGAGCACGGCACTTAAAATAAGTCCACTTCGTATCTATGCGTGGTGTCACGATATTTCCACCCGGCTGTCTACTTTTCGTGTGGTCCTTTTTGGGGGGGCGGGGGAGAATAACCTGGTTTGACACGCGACGGCTCCATCCACTAGCGAACTAATGTGGCTAAGAGCTTACGAGCTCTCCATCTAGCCGAGAGGTGGCTCGGGTGTTTTGGTTGGGAGCTTTAACACGCCCTGCAGTGAGGCGGCTGAAAGGAGCCTGCACGCCATTTGCTAACACGGATTCTTCTCTGATAAATGAGACGCGGACAGCTCTCCATTGTGCTGAAGGAGTGGGTTGGCTCCGAGGATAATGCCGGCCCGTAGTCTTTGACACCACCTCCCTGCTCGCAGCCAGACTCGCCCACTTACGGGGTTGTGTGCCCGGTGGCCTGTTTTACAGCCCAGCTGCCTGCTCATATATGTATATCCATAGACCACTCCCATGCTCCAACAGGAAATGCAGTAAACCTCCTGAACACATTTTTACTATGGGCATTTCCTCTGTTCTTTTACTGACTGTGCAAACAGGTTTGGCCCCTCTGATAGTAATCTGTGCGTTGTAGTTTTACTCATGCATTTCTAGTCAGTTTGGGTTCGGTCATGCATAACTTGTTTTGTCTACAACCTGATCCTTGCCTCACCTCGGTTTATTGTTTGAATGGGATTGAAGTAAACTTGCCATTAAGATTTTATTAGGTCGGAGTGTCAATGCTTCTACGGTTGCTACTACTATGTTGTAATAAAAAAAGGTGTGTTGTAGTATTTACAAGTAAATTCATTGCTTCTTTATCGCTGCTATCAGATAAAGATGGGAAGGCCTTCCACCCGACCTATGAGGAGAAGCTTCGACTGGTGGCTCTGCACAAGCAGGTGTTACTGGGGCCGTATAATCCTGATGCTTCGCCGGAGGTTGGCTTCTTTGATGTCCTGGGCAACGACCGCAGGTAATCAACGCAGACGTCAGAATATGTGTGCCACAGGGTATGAACTTTGAAATCTGGTGAATATTCAGTTAGTGGGTCCATTAAACAATTGTGGTTTGCTTTTAATTATTATTTATGTGATGTAAATGTATGAAAACCTCTGCGTAAAATGGCTTATTTCACGGACACATTCATAGTATTTGAAATGTTATGTTCTTAAGAAACAATGTTACAAATCTTATTAATACAATAAGAAGTGCTATTGTGAAACAATTGCATGTCAAGTTATACTTGATTGCTAATCCCAGTTTGCCCACCTGCTGATATCATCTATCCTCACCTCTATTCTCACTCTGTGTGCAGGAAAGAGTGGGCCTCCTTGGGTAACCTGGAGAAGGAGGAGGCCAGGGTGGAGTTTGTCAAGCTGCTGAACAAGTGCTGTAACCTCTTTGATCCCTACGTCACCTCACACAAGATCGAAAGGGAGGAGCAGGAGAGGAAAAGGTAAGGTGTTCCTCTTAGGAGAACCCTCTGATACAGTTTCTAAATACAGACTGTCTCAGTTTTTTCTATAAGCAACTGGCAAACACTGAAGGGAAGAATTGAAATATTTTTTTACCTGTGTATATGATATGTCTTTAATGAATTTGACCATTTGTATAATTTATGATATCCTACATTACTTGGCTCTACCTCAGGCAAGAAGAAGAGGAGCGCCAGCGACTGGAGGAGGAGGAGATGGAGCGACAAAGGCAGGAGGAGGAGAAACGAAGGCTTGAGGAGGAGGAAAAGCAGAGAAGAGAAGAAGAGGAAATGAGACAGGCAGAGGAGGAGAGACTACGGATTGAGCAGCAGAAGTATGTGTCTCTTATCACTCTGTGTATTTGCACGATGTGCTTGCAATGCATTAAAGTGACTTCTACATAATCAGCACATTTGATATGCTATTGATATCTACAGTGGTGTTGTCTTTTCAGCTCTGGAGCAGATTCAGTGCTCGGCTGAAATCTGTTCCACAGAAGACAATTCTTACTCACTACAACTCTCCATGTTAAAACCCCACAATGTTCCCACTGTCCACCATTGTCTCCTCTCGGTTTCCTGTATTTCCTTCCTCACCAACTCTGCCCCCGTGGTCTATTTCCCAGACAACAGATCATGGCGGCATTGAATGCTCAGACAGCAGTGCAGTTCCAGCAGTACGCTGCCCAGCAATACCCCAACAGCCCCGAGCAACAGCTGGGCCTCATCCGTCAGCTCCAGGAGCAGCACTACCAGCAGTACATGCAGCAGCTCTACCAGGTCCAGCTGGCCCAGCAACAGGTAACATGTTCCCACTTAACAGAGGGATATACTTTTTATTTGATTTTATAGTTGGTGTGGAAGCTCAAAGTATTGTAAACATCTTCTTTCAATGATGGAAAGTAAATAGACAATAGTCATGGGCCAAGCCTCAATGTTTGTAAAAGAAATAAAGACTTCAAGATGTACACAAGGAAGCCTTCGGTTTGCAATGTATTTTTTAGAGACTGTTCAAAATGTTGCGTAAATGAAAATGAGCACAATCTTGAGCAAACCAGTCAGTATAACAATTTGAGCAATAAGAGTATAAGCATATGAGTGTAATTCTTAGAATCTGTGATCCTTGCATCAGCTTTTCTAGAAACGTAACTTTCTTGGTTTATGTCCCTAGTTTGGATTTCAATGTCTTGACTCTGTGATTTCTTCCGTCTGCCAAGGCGGCCTTACAGAAGCAGCAGATTCAGGCTGATTTGATGGTGCAGGGCACCCTTGAATCTACCGGCTTCTGTAGCGGGGAACCCATCGCCGCTACAGCGGCAGGACCGTTGTGTGCAGCCGTGTCTGCAACTTCTAGTGAGGAAACCCCGACAGTCAACGGAGGCCAGTCGGACTCTTACTCGGAGAGCATGGACCGGGAGCCAGAGCCTGAGCCGGCGGAGGAGGTCTCGGAGAACGGGCCTTTATTAGGTTGGTGGGCCGTAGATGTTTCTCATTTGAAACCCATAAACTGTCCAGGTTGACTTTGTGCTATGTTGTTATAGACATAATCTAGCTTTCCTCATTGTGTAGTTAATGGCTACAGGACAGAGGGGGAAATGCTCTCTGTCAAACAAACAAACCTTTATACCAGACTTGAAACCTGATCGGACCGTGTTGATGTTAGCTGGAGGACAGAGAGGAGAAGAGCTGGAACAAGTGACATATGATAGTATGGCGGTTTAGGTACGATCCAACCGCACTTTCTGCTTTCAGAAGAGTAAACACTCACACCAGAAATGAACCAGGCCTTGGTTTGATTCCAAAGCATACATCCTGAGCCACATATTCCACTGTGGCTGGATGCTCACTCTTAAAACAACGTTTTAGATAGATTAAAGGCATTGCCATTGGTCACATGTACATATCCTCTGAGACTAAAGTGGAACATTTACGAGACGCATCATGACTTCATTCTCAGAGTTTAAGTGAAAACATTTGAGACAAAGTTGAAGCGCCTGGAGTAAAGAATTGGTAAAAGATAATAATTAGCTAAATTATTGAAAGAGCAGAGACACAAGTGCTAAAAATGCCAAAACTCTGTTGATGATGGAATTGGTGCTGTGGAAATTGATATCTTTAATATGTTGCACGTGTCGCAGCTCTCCATTATGTGTATGCTGGTAGGAAATATAATATCGATCTATATTTTCCGTAGAAGGACATGTGTATTAGATCGTAAGACAGCTCTTATCCCTTTTACCGCAGCAGACTCCCCACCACCAGTCATAGCGGCTCCCTCCATGTGGACACGGCCACAGATCAAGGATTTCAAGGAGAAAATCCGACAGGACGCGGACAGCGTGATCACAGTGGGGCGTGGGGAGGTGGTGACGGTGCGAGTGCCCACCCACGAGGAGGGCTCTTACCTTTTCTGGGAGTTTGCCACGGACTATTATGACATCGGCTTCGGCGTCTTCTTCGAATGGACGGACGCTGCCTCTGCGTCGGTCAGCGTGCACGTGTCCGAGTCCAGCGACGAGGACGAGGATGAGGAAGGTGAGGTGTGGGTGGGAAGTATGTGTGAATAAGCCCGCAAGTGTTTTCGATGCTAATATTTTCTGCCATTGAAGCAATGCACATTATGGTGGTGGTGGTTGTTAAAATCAACATCAAAAATGATGTTGTTAAAGTTCCATAAAGCTTCTTCCATAATGTTAATTATTATGTGAAAAAAACTAAATCTGCAAGAGATGAAACATTTTTCAAGAATTTAACAATTTAACTGCTCACTATTTCCTTGCTTTCACTATTGGATATATAAAGTTATTGATTGTTCATGATGGTGCCATTTAATTTGAAGTCATGGTGGTTTTTTAGTTCCATCTTTGCCACAGATGTTGCTTTGACTCATCATCAAATAGAGATATGATTAACTTGATTTTCCGATATTCTATCCTTATCTCAATATATAAATATGCCGACGCCATAGTTAAACATCTCTCAGCTCTCCCCTTGGAGGAGGAAGTCCGGTGTGAAAACCAGCACAATATAGCGTGACTAGAAAGGAATTGTGGAAATTAAATGTTGAAAAGATAAATGGTGTTTTTTGCAGTGGACGTGGCAATGTTTTTTTAGTTAAACTAACTATACAAATTAGCCTTTGGCAAATATGCTAGTCCTTCTCAACTTAATTTCCAACTTTCTGCTCTAGTAGCAGTTGTGTATTTTTTATGTTTAGTGACTCAACACTTTTATGTGTGCCTCATTCATGAGTAATATACTGGGGACTTTATTTTACTGAAAAACTGTGAGGTCACAATAGATTTCAGTTTTCTTAAATGCTACAAAATCGACTTCATACACCAGAATTTTTTTATTTTTTCATTGCTCAATATTTGCCATCAAGTGTTCAGAGGCACAAATAGCACGACTCCTCAGGCATGCCCTCCTGCTTTCTATTACAACTCTAAACGTCATGCTTGTGTCCTCAGGTGAGCCTCCCAGTGAGGAGGAGAAGGCGAAGAAGGAGGCAGGGAAGCCCCAGGTGGATGAGATTGTGCCGGTGTACCGGCGGGACTGTCATGAGGAGGTGTACGCCGGCAGCCATCAGTACCCCGGCCGCGGAGTCTACTTGCTCAAGTTTGACAACTCCTATTCCCTCTGGCGCTCCAAGAGTGTTTACTACAGAGTCTACTACACCAGATAAGCCTGAACACAGACACAGAGGAGCCAAGGAGTGTGTATGTTCATATATATATATATATATATATATATATATATATATATGTGTGTGTGTGTGCGTGTGTGTTTTGAAGGAACAAGTGATACCAGATCTATTCTGGACTAAACCACCAGAGGGTGACAGAGAGACTCAACTGAAGCCCTAGTTTGGAGATTGGACAAACATGTATGTACTGTATGTGTCAAGATACACCCCTGCTAGAGTCTGTCATCGAGCCCTTGGAAGAGGAATGTGTATTCTCGTTGTCAATCCAGCACCTGTCGTCGCTGCGCTCACTTAGACCAAGCTGTAGGACTCCTCTCTCTCTCTCTCTCTCTCTCTCATATATTGTTTTGACCACTTCTCCCCCCGGTCTCCTCTTCCGTCGCCGCTCCAGCCCAACACTGCCCTGCGCGGCTGCTTCTGCTCTGAGTGACGCTTTCGTTGCCACGTTAAGCGAAAACCCGGCAAATCCTCTTTTGAGAGCCAACTTTTCCTGTTTGGTGGTCATAGTGGTGGTTTCTCCCAGAAGAACACAAGACAATGTCGAACATCTAATTATTTTGTGAATGTGCTTCATAACACTATGCCTCTGTTCCACAGAGAGCTGCTGGTCTTTGCCAAGGCTCTCACACACACGTTAACACACAAACTTGATCCTCTTTTCTTTTTTGTAAAACAGCGGTCCGTTGTTCTCCTTCCGAGCCACCGTACATAGGTTAAGATCTGAGAGGGTTTAGAAAGGACTCTTTTTGGCTAGTTCTCACAAACGAAACAAAACTTTTGACCTTTTTTCTTGATACAATCTGATTGACAGAATGAAGAGTATTTTTTACTTTTATTTGTTTATAGTACTCTAAAGGCAACACATCATTCCATGGTTTGGAGTGAAGCAAAAATAGTCATAAGTGTTAAATGAGTAAGTATAGGATAATATGCACAAGGAAAGGTCGGCCATCTGGCTTTACAGACTCTGTATGATACAGAATAAGAAGATTCAAAACAAATTTCTCAATGAATATTTGTTCTCGCTTTCTCCTCCCGTGTGACTGATTTCATAAAATCAACTGTCTTCATGATGGGATCCAGAAAAAAGGAGTTGTTGTTATTACGACAGATGTTATATTAATATTACCAAGGAGGGTTTTGTGTTTATCGTTCTGCGTGTTTGGAGACAACACTATACCGAACAATAAAAGATGTCATGTTTTAGAGGTCAAGCGCGCCGTTACATCTCTGCGGCTCTCGGAACTCAAAATCCATTACTCCAAATGCAGTGTTGCTGTTCTGTTTTTATTCTTCCTGGTTTTGAATTGACTGAAATTGTCATTTCAAAAAAATGTATTGTGAATAAACCGAGAGCATGTGATGTCTATGGGGACACGGTTGCTCACTAATTCACTTGTTTTCAACTTTACTGCATTAGCTTCCATACTTTAGATTAATTATGCTGTTCAGTTTTACTTTACTTGCGTATAAGTTATGTACCTGCCACAGATGTGCATTGTGAACGATGTGTGTGTGACGTGTTTAGCAGGTGCACACAGTTGGTTTCACGTCATCACCCATCCTGTATTTGTACATTTTTGTGTCTGTAATCAAACTTTAAAGAAGGTGGAATAACTTTCAAGTTAAGTAATCCTGCATTGTCCCTGCTGAGTGAGTTTATCATATTATTTAATAATCAGAGGCTACTACCGCCTCACGTCCATTCAGTGATTTGTGTAACTAAATGTCACCATGGCTTAGTCAAGCTGTACAGTTTAAGAAGGTTCCCATATGTTCTGATGGGTGATGTTTGTTCTTAAGTTTCTATTGCTCACCAAATGGTTTGAGGTGACTTGTTCAAGCCTTGTATGTAAATAATTATATAAAGGAGTTTGTTTGGGTTTGCAGATGGAAGAAGGCTATGGTTTTGAGAATCAATGCACTGTAAAATATGGTGAATGAGATATATGTATTCATTTTACCCCGAATGAAAGTCCAAAACTCGTAGGAAGTACAAAGCTGAGGACTCTATTGACATGGCAGACAGCAAAGCTCATCTTTTTGTATTGTTTTGACTTGTTTTGATCTTATTTTGGGGCATATATTTAATCTTGATTAAACTTATGTTCATCTCTAGAATTGGGTAGTTTGTTAACTTTTATTCTTTTCGCTTTCAAACCTTCCTTCCATTCACTCACTAAAACCAGATAAATAGAATTCCCAATGTTGCTCCAAGCTGATATATTGACATGTCAAAGCATAAAAATAAAAAAATATATATATATTATAAAGAATATCAATTTGTTACTTTTCCACTAAACAATAAGACCTATATCAGTGTCAGGTGATTGCATTTTTAAACTGAAAAGGAGGAGACGAGGGTCATAATGTCTATAATATATTAAATATCTGTTGTCATAATGTCAACAACTGTTATGATGGAGTCGCTTGACCCCCTCGTGGTGCGTTACGTCATCCTGCTGCTCTCCAGTCCAACGCACCAGTGTGTCGCCGGACGGCGGCTCCACCTGCCAGCAGCTCGAGTTCAACACGAGGAGGAGACGAATGCCAAGATTTACAGTGAGTTGTGTCGAGAGAAACAAATCTGGACGAGTGTTATTTCACCTGTGGAGTTGCAGTGTTCCCGCGAAGACGCCAGGTGTCACAATAGATACGAAAGAGACTTCCCACACTGGCCGTTTTCAGCCAGACTTTCAAAAACTATCCACGTGTCGCAGGTGATTTAAAAGCTTAGCTAGGGGTAAACGTTCTGGCGTTAATGTTGAGGGAAAGGTAAATTAATCAAATAATGTTTAGAGGAGGTGCGCAAACTAACAAATATATATTTATTTTTAATGAAATATTTAAGGCTGACTGCAGAAGCTTTTATTAAAAACCTCACGTTAGCTTCACTTGTCGTCAAATCGCCATTTTTGTCGTTTCTCGGGTTCATTGTTGAGATATCAGGAAACCCAAATTCCAGAGGCAGGTCAAGGTTCACCACTTAATAATCATTATTTATTTTTTCTTCTTCTGTTACTTGTACATGTATATAACCCAAACTAACTAAGCTAGCTAGTGTGTGGGATAAATAACTCAAACTACACCCCCGCTTAACGACGCTAATATGGATTCACAACATTATTTACAACAGGTAACGTCAAAGGATATTTGTATTCCTCATTTCGGTTACAATGTTCATTTATTCATACAATACAAAATTAAATAGCTTAGCTTACACGATACTTTGCAAGTGTTTTACGGTTTCAGTCAGCGTTTACGTTAGATTCTGTTAACTTATTATGTGACATAAACAGCCACCTAACATTGTCCAAGTACTGATATTAGTGTTATTTGTTAAACAATTTAATAAAAAGTGAATGTTTAATAAGGCAATGTGGTTCATTGAGCATGAATGAAACCAGAACTTTAGCTTCTAACTGTGATTTATTCTCGCTTCTCCGCTGGACCAGCTCGGTTCGTTCGGTTCCATCCGGAGGTCGGAGTCCGGTCCGCGTTTTCCATCCGACCGCTGAACTCTCGGTGGGCAGCAGGTAAAGTCTCCCCTGTATTTCTGGCTCCGGTTCCAGTTGCTACAGGTGGTTGTAGTATTTTTCCGGGCTTTTATTTATACTTTCCCCTACTTTCCGAGTGTTTTTTTCTTCCTCTCTTTTCACCCCGGCCCGCACTCTGCCTGCTTGAATTTGAATAGACTCCGGGAGGCAACGTCTCCGCTGTACAGCCGCACAAAGTCTCACGCTTTGAAAAAACAAAATATGGCGGGATTGAAGGATAATAATGCTCCGCGAATAGAAGCAGCAGCCAAAGGACGCTGATGCGTCTCGGATTTGTTTAAAAGCTCTACGGTTTTTTTTTTTTTTTTTGTGTTGCGTGAACATTTTTCGGTCCCGCTGGAGTTATTGGTATAAATAAACATGCCCTTTCACCAGAGGACCATTGAGCCGCGGAGAGTCGCTCGGTTATCGGCGAGGGATGGCTGGACACCGAGGGAAGAGCCGGGGACCCGCAAGCTGCGGAGACCCGTGTTGTTCTCGTCACTGGATGAGGTCGGCTGTCACACATTGACCAACATGATACACCAGCTCTCCGACCTCTCTCGACATGCCAGCGACATCTTTCTGGCCATCGAAATGGAGGCAGGGATGGTGTTCAGAAGATCCTGCAGGATTCAGGGGCGGCTGCAGAAGCTGCAAGTTGAAATCCGAAAATTGGATGCCAAGAAAACCAAAATTCGTAAGTTTGCACTTTCATCTCCAGATATAGGGCCCCTTAGCAATAATATAACTTCTAATCCTATTGTGGTGAAACTGGAGGAGTCACTGTAAACTTTTAAATGGGACCAAAAGACACGTAATATCTATATATTGATTCATATTGATTATGAGATCAAATATGAAGAACGTTTTTATTTGAGTATTTAGGTCTGACTTTTTGAATGAACCCCTTATCTGGAGGTGTGCTACTTCTTTAACGTAGTGCTTGGTTTGTGGAGAGATGCTGGTCAGGTCCAAGGTGTCTGTCACATGTTGTCCATTGAAAGAACCAGGAAGGAGTGACCATTGACACATGGCGGTCTTTGCTTTGATGCAGACATATGTTAATGAGGGTGTTGAGTCCCGTCAGAAATGAAGGATCTCCTTTCAACGGACTCACCATCTGTGATCAGGTCTTCAAAGGATAGTCATCACAGGAGGCCTTACACCCCCCCCCCACACACAATTAATTATTGCTGTTTTATGCATGTAAACAAAGTTGCTTAACTGAAAGGTAAATGGAAAATCAATTTCCCATTTGCTGCACCATGTGCTGACTTTTGTTGTTTTGTGATTTAGTGTTGCTGCCCTTGTAGATTCCCTTCTGTAGTCACACACTACACTGGTTGCATATTAACTCAGACTATGGCCAGCTACGTACAGATTGAGAGATAAGCATTCATTTGGTCTTTTCATTTGGAGCCTTTTAACTGAGTACATGTGCTACTTTATACCACTGTTTTCCTTTTTAATGGGAGTTTTAGTGGCATTGTGTACAAATATTAGCTATGGGATTGTGTGTCCGATTGATCAGCTGCTCGGCTTCTTTTTTTATCCTGTTTGCCTTTTGAAATATGTTGCTCAGTAGGATTCAGAAGGCGAGCCCAAATTCTTCTGAACATTGGTGAGGAATTAAGTCCTGAGTCAGTGGTTTTTGTTCCCTATTTACTGTCCTTATATCCATCTATTCACTCTGCCTTTGGTCTGACTGTGACTCACACACACACACACACACACACACGCACACACACACACAAACTGGTTGCAGGGAAACAATAAGCTCAGCAGACAGTTTCCAGACACAAGTGAATATGATTTATGATGAGCAATGCGTTGAACACACACACACACCCATACACACACACGCACGTACAGACTGATACTCCACCAAGCTGTTTCTAGGAGGCACAAGCTACGGAGCAGCTTCCAGACATTGAACTAATCCCTTGTGTGGTTGATGACTCGACTGCTCCTATTAGCCGTACCTGTTGTGATGCAGTAGTAGGTGGAGTAGGAGTTCTTTTTTATTGTCTTTGTTCCATGTAAGTCAGTAACTCGGTGGAGGCTATCAGCTGAGGACAACGTGGAGACTGGAATGCAGTGTGTTACTTGGCTATCCGTAGTTGCCAGCTCCCACATCGCCCCAAGGCCAACGCCGGGTTTACAGAAGCACTGGCTTCAGATTCATGACAACACAGTGTGGTTGACTAACTCCTTCACCACGAACACCTGTCTGTACATAAAGCCATTTGAAGAACCTCCCCCCCCCCCCAGCATTACTCAAGGATTTGAATGTGTCATTATACAGAACAGCTGGCGGAGTTGTTTTGAATGGGTATTTAAATGGAAGTTAATGTGTAATGCAGAAAGCAAAGCACCCGTAGACATGTAATAGTATTTTCCAGCCTCCTGTTACTTACTGGTTTACATGGCACTGTTTATTGTCCTTTATGCCTGGTCTGGGTTTTTAACCTCAAATGTGATGAGACCTCATGAAACATCAAAGTCACAGTATTTGCGCACGCCCAAAAGAAACTATTGCAATATAATGTCCTCTTATAGTTTGCATGTAATCGTTTAACTGTGAGCGGTCACTCTTTTGTCTTCGACCGCCGTGGGTTAGGATTCCTCCTCTAACCTCAGGTCAGAGATGGATCAAATTACTGGTGAGGGGCCGAAAGAGGGGCCCCTGTATGCCGGGGGACTGACATTGAGGGAAGGGCGTAGTGAGTGCGTGTGTGGGTGAGTGAGTGTGTGTTTAGTGTCTCGTCTTGTTTGTCTGCCTGTGCAGTCGATGTAATCATCAGGGGCGGTTTGAACAGGGACATGATAGAGAAAATACACACATTTGTCTGTCTCATGCCTTTGTTAATCCATTTGTGCTGAAGTCCCGGTCAGCAGGTCAGAGGTCGTTGTGTCCAGTCTTAGAAGGGGAACACCTGACACTCCAGAGTCAAGAGCTTAGATAAAGTCTCGTTTGTGTTTCTGCAGCCAGCCGACAGGAGTAGGCTCAGCTATACTCGACACATAGAGTTTGTGACAAACGATATTACAGAATTCAAGTCACAATGTGCCATTAAATTGTATCAAGTCTCTCCACCAATCTACGGCATGAATCGCAAAGCTACAGTTGAAGAACAAAAACAAAACAAACATTGATTTGCGTCATCTATTGGTGGTAGTCTTGTGTTTTGGATATAGCCAAACAATAAACAAGCTTTGACTAGAGTGTTGACACAAAAAAGAGGAGAGGAGCTAAAGGAGGAGTGCATGGAAAAAGGGGGCAACGCGAAAGCCAGATTTAGCAAATTATGTGAGGAAAAATATGTTTTTAGCATTATCAAGCTCACCAGTGTATTTTCTATAATTTCATATAATTCTGATATTTTTCTTACTGTTCTTTTTTTGGCATCCAAAAACAGACTTTATACTTTTGATTGATGACCACATTTTTCCCCACATTTCTCTCACGGGTGTCCACTTTGGTCTTAGACGGGCCTAAATTGCACCTCCCAAAGGTCCTTTAATGGAGGACTTGTTATCATCACACACTATCATGTCACAACTTTGACTTTTTAAGTGAATTGTTCCTTTCCACTAAATATTAGACCCAACGTCTCCTCTGCCAAATATAGCGCGGGGTTGAATAGAGATAATGCTATTTTAATATAAAAAGTAGGTCAAACTAGTGAAGGTTAATTGGAGTTAGAAGAGACTTGAAGGGCCTCCCCGTCAGATATCCTGATGCCCTGTAGCTACCTGCTGCTCTGGGCCTCAGAGCAACACAAAAGACGAGTTGGATTAGACGCATGCTTCCAGTTGACCCGCTAATGTCCGCAGTAAATCTTCTTCATGGACACACATGTAAGCAGCCTGTGCATTCCCCTCTCTAGTCAGTTATTAATAGACATATGTCTTTGCTTTATGGTCTTCCATCTTTAGCATGCAATAGTGTGTTGCTATGTTCAAGAGCACCTCATGTGTGTGTGTGTACTTTGTGTGTGGACACATACACACTGTCCATGAATGTCGGTGCATAAACAATGCTATTCAGTAACAACAATAACGGCAGTGAAACGTTACAGCTTGATGAGATCCAAGTTGTGTGAACTTGTCCGTTATCGCATAACTAAGAATTACAAAGCACAGTCATGCCGAGATAAACTGATTGCTGTTTATTGTTCGTCTTATTTTTTCCTGTTTTACGCACACACACACACACACACACACACACACACACACACACACACACACACATACATAGATCACTATTCCCTCAGAGGCCCGCCATGGTCCCCTCCATTCATGGATAGAGAGCCGTCATTACACAGCCAGAATCCACAAGTCAGTTCCCACAGGGCTCGTTCCAGCGAGGGGAGCCTGGCCTGGTTCTAGAGGTCAATCTGGTCCCATGAGGAACAAAAGAGACGAGTCGGGTCAGTGAGAGAGACGGCTACAAGTGAGAGAAGACTAGAATAAAAACTGTCATTGAACTACATCTGACATCTGAGAGAGGGCAACGGCGTGCGCCGCTGCCCTCTCTCACGCCTGGATGTAGACGCAGCCTAAATCAGTGTGGTTCTTAAACCTCTCTTTGTCCTTGTGTATTTGTACATGCATGCATTTTCTTTATGGGTTTGTTATAGTTAACGTTACATGTAATGTCTCGACTAAGCTGCCTCTGCTCAACGCCGTCTTACAATTTTTCCACTTAAAAGAACTAAATCTGCATAGTAGTCTAAAGACTATTATGCTCTTGATGGTGTGTGTGTGTGTGTGTGTGTGTGTGTGTGTGTGTGTGTGTGTGTGTGTGTGTGTGTGTGTGTGTGTGTGTGTGTGTGTGTGTGTGTGTGTGTGTGTGTGTGTGTGTGTGTGTGTGTGTGTGTGTGTGCAGTGGTGTTAAGCCTGTGTGGACTGCTCTGAAGCCTGTGGATACCAGATCACTCTCTCGTATCTCATGTATTTGATCAGTATCTGGCATCATTAGCTGTTGACTCTCAGCTGTTTTTCGATATTTCGAGGTGATGTCATGGTTATTTTTTTAACAGTGAGACTGAACTGCCACTTTAGGTCTTAATGTTCTGCAAAAAACAAGTCTGGGAGGCCTGTTCTAATTCTGGAAAGTGCTGAACAACTTTCATGGAGCATGACTTACTTATACACAGTAGGAAGTCTCTTTCAAGATTTTATTATGGCTGTCCACAGAGAACACACACACACGCGCGCCTGTGCTCACACACTCGGCGGAGCCAGATGCAGGACTTGAAAGTTGCTAGTTGTGGGTTATGCAGAGTAAACTTTGGGTTTAACCGGCCTGCGGGAGCCGAGCAGCGTTTACCTCCCAGCGTGGTGACCGCTGCTGGGAGGTTCCAGAGATGGTGTGGGATCCCCTCCTGTCTCCTGGATGGGTATTCTCCTGTCTGCACTTGTCCTTTCAGATATCTGCCATTGCATTGTTTCTAGTCATGTTTTAATTGAAGAGATCCGAAATGTCATCATTAGCTGTCATGATGCCACTTTTTGGTTTCCATAATTACATTCCATCACATGTCATTTAGCAGACGCTTTAATTCAAAGTGACTAACAATAAGTGCATCAACCTAGAGTACAAACTAAGAACAACAAGAATACAGAAAGTACATGTTTAATAATGTAATGTAAATAACCTTTTGGATATTTGAAATAAAAATGAGTCTTAACAAGTGGATCGACAATATTTGAATTTTTTGCAGATTTTCGGAGTGATCATTATTCTGTAACAGTTCCTTTTTAATCTGTCTCCCTGTCTTATACACCAGCAAAACATATTTGTGTATGATTGCGTTATCGATCTAGAGTCCTCTTGAGACGTTGAGTACACATGCAGCACATTCACGTTTGTGCTTGTGATTTGTCTTCGATGCATTTCAACAGACGGTCCCATTACTACTGAAGACCGGGGAAGTTGAAGAGAGCAATCAAAGAGTTGTGTTTCAGATTTTACACAAATGTTTTTTTGCAAAAGAAAAGTATGACAAATAGCCAGATGTTCATGGTCAATTACATTTTCGCTAGAGAGCAAAATAAAATAATATCTACACTGAAAGGTGTGTGTGTGTGTGTGTGTGTGTGTGTGTGTGTGTGTGTGTGTGTGTGTGTGTGTGTGTGTGTGTGTGTGTGTGTGTGTGTGTGTGTGTGTGTGTGTGTGTGTGTGTGTGTGTGAGAAATGATGCTTCAGCATATTCCATTGTCAGTCACTCTTTTTGCCCTCTCTCCTTCCTTTGTTTTAAAGTCTCTTCCTCTCTCCCCTCTCTTACTCCCTGTCCTGTGTTCCTCTCCCTTTCTCTCTTCCTGTTGTTTCATACGGCTTCCAGACCATTCGTTCCTCTCATCTCTGTCCATCCTCTGCACTTTGATGTGCGCCCTCACACCGTCACAACAAAGACGAGCCCCCTGCTCGCTTTTCATCTTTCTCTTTGTCTCTCATATAATGTGGTTCTCTCGCTCCGTGTATTTCTCTTGTCTGTCTTTTCAAAGAATGTATTACCATAGTTCACAGGAGCCCGACTTCTGAGGTACGATTCATCTGAAACTGTACGTGTTGGCCTACGTAAGTCTGTCACGGGGAAGCTGTCGGGATGTTTTGGTGTTTATTGCTTTTCTTATTTACAGGAACGTCACACGAGTAGATAAACCGGTGTAGTGTAAGAAAGAGAGACAATACAATATACATGGAGTAGTGTAGTACTATAGGTGTATTGTATGTCAGTTACACTCCACATACACATACACATAGTGCCTATTACCATTTCTGATGAAGGCCTTGGGTTACCACTAATCTATTAAATGCCTTTGTCTGTCTTTTAGGTTTTAGGTCTTTACTCTCAGTATAGATTGTGATAGATTGATTGATGTGTAGACACTCGCAAAAGGAGCTTTTAATGCCGCTGGCAAGGTGGTAAACATTGGCTGCAGCTCATCGTGTTTACTTGGAGCAGACTTGATAGACAATTCATTTCATGGAGCGGAATGATCGGGTCTGCAGAGATGCATACTGTTTCATAACTTTTCATGAAGTGACAACTACCCAACAAAGCAAAATAATTCTAAAAATGAAATACATCCTTTATAATATTGCGGTGAGGTGTGACAGGCTGGTAGACAGACACAGACAGACAGGCTTGTAGACAGACGGGCAAACACGCCTCCATCAGTACGTAATGACATACTGCAGCAGGTGGGAGCTCATCTTACAAGAACATAAAGGCTGTTGTTATCTCACATCCTCCCTCAACTGCACTCAAGGCCTGGAAAACACACTGTTCACACACACACACACACACACACACACGCACACGGATGCACCCTGACTCCATGACCACCTCAAAGGAAAAAACAAAATAAACATGGATTTCCTGCCACATCTGTCACTTGTGCCACTCGCCAAAAGCACACATGAAAACCAACGCAGACACACACGCCCACGCGCGCAAACGTGGCGAGCGACGCGTCCAGGCGTCGTCCTCGTGATTTGCAAGAGAAGTTGCAGAAACTTAAATTGGTGTGTCATCCCAGCAGGCAGCAAATCACACTGGAAATATCAACCTGCACAATATAGACTATGAAAATAGTCACAGTTAAATTGAGGATAGAGCTAATTATCTGCATTCTAATAAGTAGTCAGGGGAAGATGAGAACATGGAGTGGAGCTGCTATATTTGTGTTGGCAGATAAATCCTTAAACAGCTGTTTGTTGGCTCTTTTCAAGCACATCTTTTTTCTTTTAAACATCGGAGACATTAAACAACTGTAATTTCCTCAGCTGAATAAACAAGCTGACTAACGAGTGTGATTAAGGTTTAGTCTTAGAAAAACAGACACCATGTTTAATATTTGAGAGATATCACAGATTGTGTTTATTTTGTCATGTGTTTATTTTATCATGTGTTGTGCAACGCAAGACTCAACTTCCAGTCAAATCACTGGAAAAGTCTTCAGATCTGAGTCAGCTGGACTTGTTTGTCCACGACCAGCGAGGTTTGTCGAGATGTGGAGTGAACCGTTGAGTCCCAGTTGAGAGTGAGAGCTGTGATTATTATTCCCTCGCAGCACCATGCCAAAACTCTTTGAATATCAATGGAGATTATTTCTTTAACAGTGCAATAATTAGTTGTATTCTGGGACATAGTGATTGTTTAAAACTCTACAAGTCGCATTGCCACTGCTGTCATGATGCTTTTCTATCAGACATATAACCAATGTTCCCATAGAGAAAAAGAAGTTTAACTTTCTTGCCCCATCGGGCCGCTTGGATCTTATTTCTAGTGAACATGGCCTCTAAACTTAAAGGAATTTGCAATAAATTGATAAATACGTGAGGGTTACCTTACTTAACTGTCTGGTTTGGAAGGAGTTTAGTTTTGTGTAGTTTATCTGAGAAAGAGTTGTGTAGATGAATAAATACATACGGTATAAAAAGGCCTGAATTAGCCAAAAGGCTAAGACTGTCTTAAATATCAAAGTACTTCATGACGCGTTTTTAGCATTATTACTGTTTTTACTTTAACAACTAACTCATTCATGAGGCCGGCCAGTCTCTGTGTCTATCTGTCGACTGAAGAGTCGCTAAGCTTTATGAGACTAAAAATAAAAGAATCAGCTGGGTTGTTTTAGTCAACTGTCTCTCTCTCTCTCTCTCTCTCTCTCTCTCTCTCTCTCTCTCTCTCTCTCTCTCTCTCTCTCCCCCTCACTTTGTGTTATTATTAATTCAATACAACTTTTTCTTCTCATTTTCACGAGATTAACTGACACCGTAAATACATTTGAATATATTAGCATATATACTGCTGTGTCAGGATGACTCGAGTAATTAAAAAACGTCTGTTTCTCTGTGACACACACACACACACACGCCCATGATGAGAGTTGGAGTCGATTTATTTACTTTGATAATTTATCTCCGTAACACTCAAAACAAATGGGTCACAAGGTGATGCGTTTATCTCTCGCCTGAAGCGGAGTCCGGCAGCTCATCCGTCTCACTGTGTCTGACAAAGCGTCTGTCACTGTAAAGTATGACCCTCTGCACAGAAATCCCCATCGAATGCTGACTCTTCCTCTAGCGCAGCCCATGCCTCCTCCACAGAGACCTCATTGTGTGGCTTTTTGTGTGCTAAAGTGCACGCACATGCAAACTTATTCGTCCCCTGATGAAGTTTCCACCCGTGTGTATTTCCCCTGAAACACAGAGTAACAGTACTATTTACATACGGCCTGTGTGAGTTGTGGTGTTGGGTGATGCGAATGGTTGGCTCAAGATCTGCTGTCACGTTGGTGTGCCCACATTAAGCCTCAGGGGTTGTTTATAAGAAGAACAGGTGTGTTTGTGTGTGTGTCATCTTATAACAATGACATTTGATTAATTTGACTTCTTTTGGACCCGTGTCCCTTGTCTTCTTTCTCTCACATCCACTCCTCCTTTTTATGTAAACACGTTTATTACTACTGTATGTGCTTCTTTGTTCTTAATCAGATCAGTTTAGAAATTTGGATCAATCAAAAGCCCGGAGTTATAGAAGCATCAAACAAAGAGGATCTGGCAACCAAACTGCACTCTCACAATATGTTTATTCAGTATGTCTGTGCCACGCTTTGTAAAAGTCACCTGACTTGATGGCTGTGTGACTGAAAAAGGTAAACAAACCTAATTGTTCAGAAAGCAAACAAGTGATGAAACGGCCTCCGCATGTTTAACCACACGGCAGCATCAACCATGGGCTCTCCTCCAAATGGAAACGAGCTGTAAAGTCACTGAGACTCTGAGCGTGTGTTAACAAAGTGCATCCAGATTCACTGACACATTTAGTAGGCCCACCTTTTATTTTTGCGGATGAACTATATTGTAGTGTGTTAATGTTTGCTTCAAGGTTCACACGCACACACACTCACTCACACACACTCACTCTAATCCCACATGCCTGTATGTCTTTCTATGTCCAGCTGTTTTGGGCAGATGTGTGTGTGTGTGTGTGTGTGTGTGTGTGTGTGTGCAAACTTTTAAGCGAACATTCATACAATACAAGAGAGCACATTTAGAAAAGGCCCTCCCAGTGAGAGGGGATTTTTGGAGTCAGTGATGGGGATTATGAGGAATCTGATTTCATACGGCTACAGAATGGTTAATCTCCTTAAGCCCAGCTGGAGTCTGCTTGCCCGTTCCTGTTACCGCCCACTAATGGAGGCCAGAGGGAAATGTGTAGACGAACACACGATGCATGATGTGACACAATCAGATTTCACATTAACATTTTGTCTGGTGCCTAGGTGCCTAGGTGCCTAGGTGCCTTGGTGCCTTGGTGCCTTGGTGCCTTGCTCAAGGTATTACAGCAACAGTCGTTAGGGAGCTGGTGTCACACACCTGCACGTCTACTCTCGAGGATACTGCCAGCTTCTGTCCCAGTATACTGACTCAGCTGTGTTACTGACCTTTTCTATTTCTGTGTGTGTGTGGGAGACCGTTTAGGGTGTGTGTGTGTCCTTGAGTGGGTGAAGCAAGCTATTACCATTATAGCTGTTAGAGGAGGTGTGTTCCCTTGTCCCTGGTGTTTAGGGTTTCACAAACGGTTTCAGATGCCCCTTCAAGCTTTACATGTCTGGCCACTACTGGTGCATGTTTAGGCATTTTTCTTTTAATAAAAGGGGTGAAATGTAGTCCTTGTTTACATTTTATACCTTTTATTGTTGGCTGATTGCTAATCTGTGGGAAAGTATTGAGACTTCTGTCACATTAAGCACATTTTAACAGTAAAAATCCACCATTGAGAAGCTGGAACTAGAGATATGTGCCGACTGATCGCTTATTGACTTATTTACTGAGTTGGTAATCCAATTCCAGGCTATGCAGCTTATTTTAATGCCAGAACGTGAGCCAGAGCCTTTGACTAGAGCGTGGGGAGCATGAGGGCAGTGATGCTGGGGGATCGGGTGACGGTTATTGTTCACCAGCCGGTGCCGTCATCCGGCGGGCAGCTTCACTCCCATTCTGCTTCAGAGCGAAAGCCATTTTGTCCTTAAAGGTTTGTGTGGTTCAAGTTGTGTTGTTTCGTGGAGTGGGCTTGCTTCTTTTCCATCCAATAAGTGGGGAGTTGTTCATGTGTAATACATATGTGTTTTGTTTTTACTTAATAAGAGACCTGTAAAATGATACTCTTAAAACAAACAAAACACTCCTTTATAGTCATGTCACCGTCTTTTCAATGCATCTCTCTCTCTCTCTCTCTCTCTCTCTCTCTCTCTCTCTCTCTCTCTCTCTCTCTCCCCTTTGATCTGTGAACCCCCAGCAGCAAACAAGGCAGCACCACATAAAAGAAAGTCTCCCCCCCCCTCCTTTCAATCAGCCCAACAACGTGCCTCTACTGTCTGCTCGGTTCGGGGTGAATTCACTCCATAAGCGGCGTCTCCCTCCGCTCGGCCTTCACCTTCACCCCAACCTCAACCTCTGACCTCCAGGGGCTGTTGGAAAAACTTGGCCTTGAGGCCTAAAGGTCCTGGAAGAAGATGGGGGCGGGGGGGTGAAGGCAGGTTAATGAGGGCTCTGGGCCGTTGGGGAGCAGACGTCCTCTGGGCCCACGGTACCCTGGAGGTCTGGAGATGAGACTGACGGTCTTTGTTGTGGGAAGACTCGGGCAGTGACGAGCGGTTGGGATGGAAATGTCAGATCCCCCAGGGCTGAGAGGAAAAGAGAAATCCATCAATCTTTCTCTTTTATCAATCATTTATGAATAAGTCTGGCCTTTGTTCTGCGTCCTGCTACCTTCCCCGTTTAGTCTTTCATGTCGGCTCCTCTTCCTGTCTTTAGTTCCCCTCTTTCTCTGCAACTGCTTCTTATGTACATAAAGTAAAAAATAAAGAAGAGCAACAGAAGAAACCTGTCGGTGACCTCCACCTCCTCCCCTCACAGACCGGTTTGACTCCTACACACAGCTGTAAAACAAGACTCATGACTCAGAGTTCATTCAGAAGATTCATTTATATGGGTTACTTGCTTAACCCAAGCACAACGTTATGTCTCTTAAACAAATCAAATGGGAAACTTTCAGGCTAACTGCCTCCAGCCAGCTGCCACCTTATTGAGATGTTTGTAGTGAAAAGTTATTCTTGAAGTTAGTAAGTTGTGAGAAATACAACAATCTGTTGAGTGAAGTGTGTTTATTTGTGAATGTTTAGCATGAATAAATATTACCTTTTGACTTTGAGTGTTTTAAATGACTGCCTTGATTTTTGCACAGAGGACTGAGGGAGCTCCTGCTATTCGCTCCCCATGTGGACGGACCGAAGGAGAGATACTGACAGACTCACACATAGTATGTGAATGGATTGTTGATAGTTGTAATTGTCCATAAAATGTCAGGCAATCTGTTTAGTCTTTGTGATACTCTGACGACCAGTGGATCAGAACGCTGCTAGCCCAAATGTTAGATATAAACTAAGAGGCACAGTTCAGTTAAATGTTCTCCCCTTTGCCTTTTGTTAATTGACATTCTTAAACTTAATTCACAAACCTCACTCAGTCTTACTTTGTTTTGCTTATTGCATTTCCTCCAACCCCTCTTTTCCCTCTCTTAAAACGCCCCTTTATTTTGTGTCGTCTCTTTCGCTCTCTCTCTCTCTCTTTTTTCTCTCTCTTTATGTGTCTGTTGACGCTGACGAGTCCGACAGGGCTCACAACAGAGGGAAAAATAGAAAATAGAAAAAAATAGAGGCTAATTCTCTCACACACACACACACACACACACACACACACACACACACACACACACACACACACACACACACACACACACACACACACACACCTGGCCATTCTTGAGGCCCTCCCAGTGAGCTGACCGGTCTTAATTCAGTAGCTCAATAGAAAGGGAGGAGGCAGAATGAGAGGATATGCTGGTGCTGAGAAAGTGACAGAGGATAAAAAGTAAGAATAGAAGAGTTGGAGACAGCCGGGGTTAAAAAAGAGACGAGAAGGGAGAGAAGCATCGGCCCGAGTGAGGGAGGATTATGAGGCCGTAAATAGTGTTTTACTGCATTCAAAAGTATTCGACTCTGCTCCATTCTTTAATGTCACAGTTGCATTTATAATTTGGACTGCACTTATCTTATTTCAAAATCTATAGATGTCATTGGCTGTATTTGTCTTTCTTAGGTTCAGTTTTTTTAATGCATTGTTAAACGAGCGTTTCACACTGGTGCCTCATCACGACTGTAAACACTGTTTAAGAGTCACATAACGGTTCCTGCACCGCCCTGAAAATAACGGGACATTTATTTGAACTGTAGTTTTCTAGACAAGTTTGGGATTTACACTGATTGGAAAAACACTAAACGTCTCCCAACACTACATTTGCATTATTTTAGCCTCTCTAAGATAATTTCATGCTCGAGGAATGGGGGAGTAGAAAGAAACGTGCGGTCAGGTGGGGAGGGGCAGGGTGAAGGGGGAGAGGGGAGTTTATGGTAAACAGCCGCTAACAACATAACTGGGTGTCCTAATTGGGCAGCGAGGAGTGTGCGCAGTTTTGTGTTGTGTGTTTGGAGGGAGAGGCTCTCCAAGAAAACAGCTGTCTGCTGGCTTCTTAAGGCCGGGGGGGCAGGAGGTCGGAGGGAGCCCCCTTAACCAGCTCACACACACACACACACACACACACACACACACACACACACACACACACACACACACACACACACACACACACACACACACACACACACACACACACAATGTCTCCTCGCCATATGGGAACCCAACCCAGTGGGCCTTTCATGTGGTTGTGGTCTGGGGAAAGGACGGGAGTGGAGGAGAGGGGATGGGAGGCGATTTCAGAAGCAGGGAGGTGAAACATGAGGTCTTAGCAGTTTCCCTCTTCCACTCCTCCTCGTCTCATCCCTTTTGTTTCAGCTCCGGACTTGCACAAGTTGGGGTTCACATCTTTTTTGTTGTTCAGGGTTATGAAGCCACAGAGTGGTCTGTGGTTTGTGGTTTGGGTTCAACCCCAATGGTTTCAGATTCTCTGCCAACGTTTGGCCGGAGAGTGCTTTGGGTGTAGTTGAGCTTTGCCACATGTGCGCTTAATCAATTTAAGGGAGTACCCCGATACTTTGTGGAATGCTTTTTCAGCTTCTCCACCGAAACACTGATGTAATATAAGTGGATATGCTCCTGCTGGTGCTGCTATCAATTATGTAACTTCTAACTATGTTATAAATACGTCGTTAGAGTGGACATAGCCCAGGAAAAGGGGTATTATGAAATGAGTCAACGCCAACTCTCTTTCTCCTTTTTGCACTACTGTATGTTCGAATCATGTCTTGAACTTCAAAGTCTAATCTCACATGTATGTTTGGCGCTGCTCTTCCCATTTCAGCCTCTCTCCCTTCTCGTTTAATCTCTCCTCATCATCACTCAGCCTCACACAGGAGCCCATTGTAGGAGCTCACGTCTATCGGCCTCTCGTAGCATGGCCCAGGCAGCTTGAAACGTTAACACTATAAGACACACACACACACACACACACACACACACTAGTTTTCCTTGTGGGTCACTGGGACACTGTAAATGGAATCGGGTCACATTTCCATAAACCCATGTAGAGGGATGAATGTCTGCGTTAGTATCAATTTTAGCAGATGCAGTGTTAGATTTTGCATTTCCCTTTCACACACACACATATACACACACAGACACACACACACACACACACATATCCCTTCACACTCCCCTTAATAGGAATATCATGCACGAGGATCAAATCCTTTCCCTCAGGTGTGCGTGTGTTTTTGTCTAACATTCTCTCGCTGTATCTCGTGTCGCCCTCCAGCAGACCTGACTCCTCTTTTCATTTCTGTGTGTTCATGAACATTAATAGAGAAGAGCTCGGTGCTGTGGCCACCACTAAGAAGCCCAGTGGCCAGTCTGGTTCTTTTGGTCGCACCTTGGATCAGCTCCTTGCTCGGTTTGCAGTGGGTGAACGTCGTCAAGGCACTACGTGGAGCTGATTAGTTCCAATGAATCACTGAGGTGACTGGTGGTGTTTTACATTAGTTAGCCGTATGACAGTAATGCATTCTGGGTGATTGATTGCTTTATGGCACCAAACAGGAAGAGTGCACTGTTGCCCAAAGGCAGGTGACTGATAGAAAAGGAAGATGGAATAATAACTCAAAAGGTTTTGTCGTCTAGAACAAAGTGAAAGGCAAAACCAACTCAGGAGGAACTTGTTTCAGGAAAAATATTCCCATTCCTCTTTACCGTTTATATAATATATATATCAATCAACAGGCTGTGTGTATGTATATATGTGTGTATGTGTGCGCGTGTGTGTGGTCACTGTCTCCTGCTACTGTGTGGTGGTGACAGTTACCGATACGCCTCTCGGTCTTGTCTCTGCTGATACTGTCCAGACACACATCCACACGCAGCTCCTGCTGCCTCCTGCTGCAGCTCCTGCTGCAGCTCCTGCTGCAGCTCCTGCTGCAGCTCCTGCTGCCTCCTGCTGCAGCTCCTGCTGCTCTCTTAGTGTCGGATATAAGACGATACCTACCTTTTTAAAATGTAACCTGTTTGTTCATCCTTTCGTTCGTCCCTTTGATTGACTTTTCATATGTGTGTGTGTGTGTGTTTCTCTCTGGTGTGTACTAGAGGCCCTAATGGTGTTTATGTTTGTCTAATTGAGGGTCTTGTCGACTTTTCTCATGGTGCTAATGAGTGGGAATTTGGCATCAAATACTGAGGAGCAGACACGCCCTTATTGTGAAGACTTCACTCAGTGTTTTCACTCCGTTTGTCAGTTCAGACCAAACCCCTTCAACCACTGTGTGTTTGTGTGTGTGTGTGTGTGTGTGTGTGTGTGTGTGCTGCATGTCAGTGTCTACTTAATACAGTAGAAAAAAAACAGTAGTTGCATTTTAAGAGGGCTTTGAAATTTAACTGATTTATTTTTTGACTTTATTCTTTATCATCTTGCTCTTTGTTTCTTTCCCTGTTTCTCTTTTTGTATGCGGGTGTGTCAATGCAAAAAACAAGGGATAGTGACATGAGACGAAGAGAGGAAGGAGACCAGGAAAGGCATAAAGAATGAAAAGGAAATCCTTACTCCGTGTGTGTGTGTGTGTGTGTGTATGTTTGTGTGTGTTTTCGCATGTTGTCCTGCAGACAGAAGTTGTGAGAACAGCAGTAGGATGCATTCAAAGATAAGTGGCTCTAGAAGATGGGGTTGTAAAGGAAGTGGGAGATGGTCCACTTGGAATGTTTGAACTTGAAGGCCGGAGATGAAGAACAAGAAATATCGAGACTCCAACGGGTGAAAAGCCACTTCAAAGTTGTTCTGGGATATTCCCAGATGTGAAAGAGCACATTTGATACGCAGGGCTTTGTAGAAGAGGTGAATGAACCCCTTCAAACCAGTTAAAGCAGTTTGTTGGTCATCAGGTTGAGAGGAAAACATGAAAGAAAGGGAGCACGTCGGCAGAAATGTGCATGAAAATGATGACATAGTTTCTTCAGACTCTGTCCTCCTCTAATCATATGTCTTCCTCTCTTACCTTGTCTTGGTATTCAAGTTAATCTCCCGTCCCTGCTCACACTTCATAGCATTAACCATGAACCAACCCGTTGTCAGATATGGATTTCCCAGCATCCTGTGGGAGATGCCGCTGTCAACTCTATCCTGTTCCACTTCCTGTTCCTGTCGCCGTTCTCCCTCAACCCCAGAGCCATGACCGTACTCTCAGACGTCAGAGGGAAAATACTCTTCATGGGACAGCCGCCTGGTCCAATCACCGCTCTCCGATTCCTCCCTTTGATTGTTCCCTTGTCGCAAGTCACAGGATATGACACGCCTGTCACTGCTGTTTCCTGCTGCATTGGAAAAGTAGACCAGTAGGTATGAATTGTTCTGCGGAAAGGGATAGTCAAAAGATTTCCGGATGCTTTGCCAGTTATGATTCGGACAAACAATGTAAGAACCAGTGCAGAGAGTGAGAGCACACGGATCAAGACTGTTTCTCCTTTCTTTTCTGGCTAAGTTGAACATTGTGTGGTTTAGGAGCGTGATGGATGTTTGTGAAAGCCCTCCATAATCACGTCATATGGAGGAAGCTCGAGGAGGAGTAGATGTCTGCGTGTCACAGAACTGTTAGAGCTGCACTTGCTCCCAACTCCTTAAAAACATGATCAAATAGAGAATATGAAACCCAGGAGGTAAAGTTCAGCGCACGTTTAACTCAGAACTTCTTTTATGCGTATGCAACTTTTTCTGTTGTCGTGTTTAATTCGGAGCCCTCTGAACTTGCCAAGTTCTCCTGCACCAAACGGAGTCTCATCAAATGAAACCTCAGCATTCTTCCGGCTTTATTGCTCGGCGGCTTAGACCTACAAAGGACCTGTGTTCGCGCCGATGACCCCGGCTTGATAACTGAAAGGGGGACCGAGGAGCCGTTGGATGAGCCCACGGGCCATGCTGCATCGCCCGGGCAACAACTGTCACGGGCAGATAGCATCCACGTCACCATAGCAACCCTGGGGTTTAGAGGTTACCGGGTAGGGGGCCCCCTTGAATGCACTGCTCCCTCCTCACACACCCCTCTTCCTTTATGACAGGTTTTTGATTGGCCAACGTGTGTGTGGGCTCTGCACGCGTGCAGCGAGGCGGTGAAGAGGGTGAAGAGTGTGATTGTGATTGTGAGCGTGTGTGTGTGTGTCAGTGTGTAGTCTTTAAACTGATGTGAGCGGTGCCGTGGTTCTTTTGGTGGAGTGTAGGGGCCACACTGGTGCGATGTCGTGATCAGATAACATCATGCCTTTTAACGGAATTAGGATTTGGAGCCGGAAGCAAAGGAGGAACCCGTACGCAGGTAGGCATGTGTGTGTGTTTGTGTGTGTGCACACGTGTGTGTGTGTTCCCTTGAGTGAGAGGTAAATATGTCGAGGCACACATGTTCATGTCTAACCCGCTAGAAGAATAACACAGCAGAGGTGCAAAGAGGAGATGAAAAGGAAAGAGAAACGTGTGAAGAGTGTAAGTGTTTGTGTGTGTGTGTGTGTGTGTGTGTGTGTGTGTGTGTGTGTGTGTGTGTGCGCGCAACTTGTGTTAACCAGCACATAGTGCAGCAGCCCGGCTGGCTTTGTTCAGGCTGTTTGCTGCGACGACGTGGTGAAGAGCAGCAGGAGCTGGTGGACTGGGACTGAATGGTGGGCAGCAGACTGAATGGACATTGATGGAGATGTAAACAAACATGTAGAAGGTGAAGTTTAAAACAAATCTTTCTGGTTTATATTATATTTGTATTGCTGGTTAATGGAGTGTGTGTGTGTGTGTGTGTGTCAATGGGTGCAATGGCTTTTCTCCTTTTGATCTCAACAATTGTTTTCTTGCTGACTAATGAGATAACTGGTCCAACCGGATATTCAACGCCGTTGTGCATTGTAAGATGAGAATGCATTGTTTTTAAAACAATGTATTGTTTAGCTTTGATGTTCAGATCGACTGGTGTGGAAAAAGCTTCAGTCAGGTCAGAAAGTGTTGCTTTCAGTCCAGTCAGGAAAGGAGTGTCACCAAAGGATGATTTACTTCTAGTAACATACTGTGAGTATTTACCATCCACTATTTAAATAATTGAGACTGTATTATTTATTAGGTGGTTCATATTTAAAGTCACTTTACACGCTATTCCTTCTTGCAACCAAAACCGTTGAAAAACAAAACCTGTGTTGAGGTTGATGTATTTTATGAGCACTTTTATTTTTGTATGCATTAATTTGTTAATTAATTGCCTTTCCGAATGTTTTATTCTGCATTAAACCTCATTAATTGAAAACGTTATCCTCTGAATTATGTGTTTATTGCAGTAATTACGTCAAACTAAACCTATTGCAATTTATGCCACAGTCCAACAATAAATACAACATATCGCCTATTATGTTGCGTTTTTATTGACGCTGTTATTGAAGTGTTGATCCTTCGTTAGTATTTGAGGATGCTCCTGAACTGCATTACTTTATACTGAAACATTGTATACAAAACAACATGATGCATCTGACTCTGTCTGTTGCTGTAACCCTACTGTTACCTTTACATTTACTAACATATTTTACCCTTGGGGTCAATTAAAACCTCCAGAAAATTATTAGAATTAATATTGTTCCCCGAGTTTAAGTGTGAGGTACTTTGTTTGTTTGTTAACTACCTAAATAGCCCTTTAAATATATAAAAAAGTTGATATGTTTGACAGTGAAAAACAGCCTGGGGTCAAATTGACCCCAAAGAACATCAACGTTAAACATTGAATGGGGTCAAATTGACCCTAAAGGTAACAGGAGGGTTACCTGGGAAAAATCTAAACATTTACAACCTCACGAACAGCTCATGTACTCTCATGTTAAAAACTAACCTACAATAATATTATTACCATATGTGAGAAGGTGGAAAACGTAATGATTTGAATGGACAATCATGTAATGAGGTCAACTTATACGACTGGTCAATCTTCCTTTGTGTGGCAGCAGGAGAGGTTTGACTGACCTGTGTCATGGAGCTGATTTTACACACACACACACACACACACACACACACACACCTACACACACACACACACACACACACACACACACACACACACACACCTACACACACACACACACCTACACACACACACACACACACACAGTGTGTGTGGGGGGGATATCATATACTGAGTAAAGAGTGCTTTTCACTTCAGTGTTAGTGGATTAAACATTTACTTAGTTTCTCTAGTTTTTAAACAATCGGGTTGGATTACTTCATGAATTTAGAAGATAACTTTTCATGTTTGTTTATGATTGAAATTGATAGGAATGTTTGTTCGTAGGATCTTTTATGAATCAAGTGTTAGTCATGAGCCTCCCTCTCCCTCTCCCTCTCCCTCTCCCTCTCCCCCTCTGGTCCTCCTCCCATCGGGCTTGCTGCGTGCTGACTCATGCTCTGCAGTTGTAAACCTAATGTGTTTTGTCACAAATGCTCCTCTTCCTCTTCCTCTTTGCTCCGTTTATTCATCCTTACTCGATTCGAGTCGGGGCGTTTGATTTGCTTTCAGTTTTCTTTCATTCTCCAAGCTTCTGCTCGGACATTGGTTTATTGTGTAAAAAGATCACATTGAAGAGTGTAACCACGAGCGGGAACGCACCCGGAGCCGCCACAGTGAGCGCCTCGGAGACGTCTCGCCTCTCACTGCCAGTAAACGGACATTTGCTCTTTGTCCAGAGACATTTCTCACCGGATGCCTGAGTGCTTGTCAGCTGTGTTGCTTCTTTATTTCCCAACGTGCTGACAGACATCAACAAGCTTTCATTTGGCATTTCCACCGATCTGCTCAAGCTTCTTGGAAAACAGACATGTTGAAACGTGGCCTTCAGCTCGAGAAGCTCTGAACTGCACACAAACAGGATTATTATGAGCTTGATGTTGTTTGACTGTATCAAATGTTGTGCAACAAATACATATATAATCTGGTTTGATCATACCTGATCTGAAGAGAGACTTCACCACCACTGTGGATGGTAAAATCCTAAATTCACAAAACCTTCTTTGTAGTTTTTGTTTGTTTTTAGCATGAAAAGTGTGACGTAAATCCCTCAAACTACAGGCGAGCAGCTGGTGTCTCTTCTCCTGACTTCTGATTAGCAATGCACAGTTTTCATCAAGTTTGATGAGTCGTTGATTATTAAAAGCGTCTGCCAAGTGAAACTAATGAACTCTACCGTCTCTCCCCTCTTCTGTCCACATGGCCGTGTTCTGGGACCCGACCCCCTCGGACTCTGCTTAACTCAACAGGTAAGTGCTTTTATTTCACACGCTGACGTATGACAAACTATTTCCCCACAGATTTACAACGCGGCGTTATTGTCTCACTAATCATCTCACCTCCTCTATTTTTTATTTTAATCTACTCATCACCACCTCTATCAGTGTCTCCCCACTGGATTCTGTAATTTACAATTAAACCCCCCGACAGACGCTCGTTACAGTCGCAAGCCGATTCCTCTTCAACATTTCAGAAAGATGTCGACATCTGATGATGCGTTAGTCAGTTTCCTCGTGACACCTGTTGAGCTGGAAGTACCTTTTTAGAGATGTGGTTGAAAGGTGAATGGAGCTTCAGAGTGTTCCTCAGGTGGTCTTCTCGACGCGGGGACGCAAAGTGAAATAGTGCCCGGTGTACGTGTGAGATCATGAACCTCGGTGTTTTGTCAATGCTGTACCATGCAGAGCCCACAGGCGCCATTCTGTTTTGCTCTCTGTCTTTGTATAAGTCTCACAGACACATGAACCCACAGCCGTACACACTGGGTTGCCACCCACAGAGGCTCCAGCTCCTCCAGCTCGGCCTCCAAGTGTTTTCTCACTGTCGGGCGCTGACCTGCTCTCACACCCTCCTGACCCATATCACTTCTCTTCACTGGTTCTTTTTTCTCCCCCTCTCCCCCCCCACAGCCTGTAGTTACAGCTGACTTGTCCAACTGGCCACTTAGAGCCCAGGATTTACAAGACGTTTCTATTATTTTAGCAGGGAGAATGTTTTTAGAAGGAAGCGAAACCTCCACGGGTCCTTTAAGGGGTCGGGAAGTGCACATAAGGTCGGAAAGGTGTCCAGAGTTTTCATCCTGTGTGATTCCACACAATGCGTTGTTGTGAAAGGCCGGCCTTCGTGGCAGCCTATTTTATTTCACAGTATTTCTCAAAGGGACAAGAATGCTCATTAATTGATTGATTGATTGATGACATTACTGTAAATCTGCCATACGGTGAGTTTGAGATATTGCCTGTTTAGTGATGCACAGATCCAACTTCTTCAGTCCGGGTACGGATACATCAGGCTCGATGAAATATATAGATATAAATATATTTAGTTCTTATTTCATACCTGGGGGGGGTCAACTGGCCGGCCGGCATTTATGAGATTGGAGTGAGACACGGGAAACACTCATGGAACAGAATCATGGAACAGAATCATGGAACAGAGTTATGGAACAGAATCATGGAACAGAATCATGGATCAGAGTTATGGAACAGAGTTATGGAACAGAATCATGGAACAGAATCATGGATCAGAATCATGGAACAGAATCATGGATCAGAATCATGGAACAGAGTTATGGAACAGAATCATGGATCAGAATCATGGAACAGAGTTATGGAACAGAATCATGGATCAGAATCATGGAACAGAATCATGGATCAGAATCATGGAACAGAATCATGGATCAGAATCATGGAACAGAGTTATGGAACAGAATCATGGATCAGAATCATGGAACAGAGTTATGGAACAGAATCATGGATCAGAATCATGGAACAGAATCATGGAACAGAATCATGGAACAGAGTTATGGAACAGAATCATGGATCAGAATCATGGAACAGAATCATGGAACAGAGTTATGGAACAGAATCATGGAACAGAATCAAAGCTCAGCAGAGCACACAAGTCAAGAAAAAGGAAGTTGGTTCATGAACGACTTTAACCATATAATATATAATGACAATGTAAAGTTATTCTTACTATTATTAGGGCCCAATCACTGAATCATTCAGAGGACCTTTTAAAAAAAAA